>JXWZ01000075.1:0-36494 GCA_000956215.1 Anopheles farauti No. 4
TCTGATAAGATATCTGATATTTTTTATCAACCTTCTTCTAAAAGTATGCGCTTTTTATTCTGAGCGGCGCGGTTATGCCGAAGAGGAGCTGATCTTGCACACGACAGAACCGGTACCACTATGTTATCTGATACTGTCTTCTGCTAGCGAGATAGCAATCAGTTTTACATCCTGATAGCCGAGCAGCCGTGATCCTCGGATTTTCTGGGATTTCTACACCTGTCTTATCACGTGTTGAAGATAATATGATGGGAGATCAACTCCTTTCCCATACTTGCGTTGCTCACGTGCCGCTAGATTAGATCGGTTAGATAGATCTCCATCAGGGTGCGATAGTGATAGTGATAAGAATAAAGTAAAGCAGCGTGCGCCATCAGCTACTAACACACATTTGCGCAGGAGACGTAAGAAACACAAAATTGACTTTATTTGTTTCGGACGAGCACTTTTATATTTAATCGTGTAAGACGCCTAACCATGGCATATGCGCTTACTTCTCACCTGTTATCATTTTAATTTTTCTTTGTAAAATATTTTCTTTTGTGTTGTGTTTGGCTGGTCTACCGAAGAGCACACTTACTTTTGGACTGACTTTTTTTTCTAATTATAACGACAACAGTTCAATTTCACAGATTAGATACCTGGAGGCGTCTTCGTGGAATATAGATATAGATAACAAATGCCCTTTGCCACGGGCTAATCCATCAGGAAGCATGTATAGATATTTTACGCTAGCTTATTCGGTTCTTGTACATTTAGATTTGCTTCATTAAAAAATACATTTATTATGTGTTGATGTGTCATGTTGAAGACGCTTGTAGTAGAATTGCATAGTAATCCTCGTTCGGTGGCGTTTTATGATTATTTCATTTAGGGCGTGCTGAATTGTAGCAGTGCATTAGTTGTATCGTTCGTCACATTGGCGTCTGGAATGGCCGCAACACTCGGCGTCCCACCACCCGTGCCGTTGAATGTGGAGATAAACACATTGATCAGTGTAACTAGGAATACGCCGATAAGTGAGAGGTTGTTCATGTGAGACGCCGCCTTCATTTCCGTTCGATCCTTCATGTTGTATCTGTCCATACGTAAAACACAAACTTACATTCCGTGTGATGCATGATACTGAACAGCTTATCACTCTTCACGTACCTGTTCAAACCCAGCATGCTCAAACCGACAACGATCTGCATTAGCAGGCTTAATATTATCAGCACCAAGCTAGTCATGTAGTACGGATGTTTTTCACCCAAGTCGATCACGTACCGAAGCTGATTTGTGTTCGCAGACAGCAGTGCAATGTCCATCATGTTTTGCGCAAACGATTTCTTCTGCACGAAGCTACTTAGCTCGGCATTCAGCTGGGAGGAGTAGAAAATGAATTGTCAGAAACTGGTGAACCACAAATACAGAAGTACAGGGTTCTTACTTGTCTGTTGGACTTGTCAGGACTGTTGTTATCTGGTTGATCTGTAAACAAGCAACATATTTGAAACCGTAAGAAAATTTTATACTAACATCTAAACACCATGCACAACGCAGCTCGTACCACTTATTTGTCTTTGAAGCATTTCTTGGCAATGTGTTTCCGTAGCGGGATACGCCTTCTGAAATTAGGCAAAAATAATTTTATCAACATTTGCCCCAATCCGTCGCGTCTACACAGCACGTCAATTACACTCTCTTGGTAAAGCATCACGCTAGTGTAGCCAGCGTTTTTTCTCGAGCATTGATAGCTATTTCCATCCGGTTCCGATTCCACAACACTACTGAAATCATTCTCATCACTGATTTCTCCATCTTCTTTCTGTTTCTTCTTTATGGCAGCCGGTTGAGGCTGGAATTCCACCAGTTCGGACATCTTGAGCACGCGTTTTCACTGGACAGTGGACGATTAGAGACTGGCGTAAGAAATTTCACGGCACTGTCGCAGATAAAAGTGCTCCGACAATCTATGATATTCTGATACTGTACGTAATCCTTATCGATACGACCGTGTGCGAATGGTAGCATCATTGATACACATTTTTATCATAATCGATAAAGTAAGTAAGCTTACCAAGAATGAGCTCAAGAATGAGCATGATGATAATGCTGGAACGATCACCTGAATGTGTACTTACTTTCAAATCTACATTCGTAGACTAAAATTGGTAGTGCATTTTTCAGCTACACGTAAAGCAGCCTTAGCGTTAGTTTTACTAGCTCCAGGATGATCGTTACTAGCGCCCGTTCGAACCACTATGCGCTCTACTAGATTGAGATCCTCTTTGTTCAGACGAGGAAACAATCTTCCTGACCGAATTCGAAGCAGAACATTATTGCCCATAAAATTATTTCGTTGCATGGCGCTAATGGCGACACTACTATCATTCAATAATAATACTCTGGTGTGTACTTTACCCCAAGAGATTTGCGTGTTTTTATACTCTCATCGAAACACCACACTCTGAAAAACAAAAACCATGAGAATAATGCCTAACTTCTTTGCGAACATAGTCTCTTTCAATGGCTGCTTTGATTCGAAGCGAACATTAATCATTCGTTCCTTGCATGAGAAAATGCAGCTACATCATTCTAACAGAACGCACTGCGATGGTGTGCGGAATATTGTTGTTAAAGGGCTTGAACCTTCACTGAAGTTACATCGTTGGCTTGGAATTGTTCCCATGCGCCTTAATCATATCGATAACAGTATGCTAAATGCAGATCTTAAGTTACTCGAAAAAGTGCAACTTGTTTTATCCGTGCTGATTGTCATTCTAGAACTATGTGGCTACGTGTACAAACTGCTGCACCGATTTCTAGTGAACCCACCGTTACCATTTTTCAACAGCTTGCTCTACAACTTGGAGCTGCTATTGGAAATGGTGAATACACTGTTCGCAATGGGCGCATGCCAATGGAAGCGACATTTATACCAACATGTAAGGCATCGCTTCGAGAAGCTACTCGTTGGCTGTACTCCTAACGAATTCGCTCGGATTTCCGGCTGGTTTCAGCGGTTAACTATCGTTGCGGTTGTTGCAATGCTAGCGACTGTTGTGGTCGATTTTCTATCCTGGCAAAATGTGACCATGTCACTCGCCTCCATTTTCTCGGTGCATATACCGACACTCATCACGATGCTCGTGATCGTGCAGTACTGGTACGCAATGACCTTCATTCTTCAGCATTGTCGTCGCATCAATGGTATACTTGAGACCCTGCCAGTTGAACGACGGCAATACGACCACGTTCAGATCGAACGACTAGAGAAACTAAGAATGCAGTACAAGGATCTTCACGAGCTGGTCGCCTACGTTAATGGTGGTTTCGGCAAATTCCTGCTAAGCACGCTTATGGCCATCGTCGTTGTTTTGAACGTCGAATTTCTGGAACTTTATCAGTACTGTCGGCGTGGTTCATTATCAGTTTCCCTTTCGTCACATATCATGTACGCGGTCATATGGATTATCGTGCACTGCGGTCTGCTTTTCATGATCGTCCATCCTTCTCACTGGATTGAACACGAGGTACAGTGTGCTGTAAGTAAATTTGATATAATATAATACGTTTTCTCCCAACATTAGCGTCGTCGGACGGGACTCATTCTTTTCGAACTGATGGGTAGTACATCCAGCATGTATTCCGATGCCGTAAGTATTTGCTAGTTCAGGACTGTGTCTAGTAAACAAAAAAATAAAACAATATAAATAAAAGTGTTCACAACGTTACAATCCTTAGGTATACAGCTTCACACGTCAGATTTTAGTACTACGCGAACAACGTAAGGCATGCGGAATCGTTTCACTGGACTTAACGCTCGTCACGAGGGTTAGTGTGTAACCTAAACGATCAAATGCGTCGTACAATAAAGGATGTGAAAACATTTTCTTACCTTTTCAGCTTATTGCTACTATATGCACTAATCTGGTGATTATGATCAAATTTGCTTCAGAGTGAACACTCAAAATAGTTATTTCTTTTGACTCCATTGAAACTGTAACAAAAAATGTATGAATTCAAAAAGCCGTGTTTTGGTTATGCAAACTTATTTAATAATTGTATTTTTTTTATTTTCATCCAGTGGCCTTGTGTGCATTTTCCCTTTCCAGTACTTTTAAGGCAGGATGATAATGTTGCTTCAGGCATTGTTGGCAATCGTTGTGCGAATCCAGTCGTGATAATACGAAACTCGAGCAAACCCGTCCGGAAATCCGCGTCCACATGGCACGCCAAAGTTTACGACCCCTACAAGCTTTCCCTCGTACACCAGCGGACCACCAGAGTCACCCTGTACGCATTTTTTTTAACGATATGAATATTTCGGTTCAATGTGAAGCTCATGTGCAGTACTTACATTGCAAGCCCCCTCGCCAGCTTTCGTGAGTGTGCAGACGTGTCCAATATCAACGTTTGCGGGATTGCCGGTCTGTGCCTTACAGTCTTCGTTGGTCAGCGTAACGACATTCAGACTCTGCAGTAGCGTCGGTACCGGGCCGTTAGTACTGGTGCGACCCCAACCCGTCAAACGAACGGTAGCATTGGCAGGTACCTCCTTCTCCCAGTATTCGATGCTTTGCACCGAATCGGAAAACTTCACCGCTTTTTCAAGACGCACTAGTCCAATGTCGTTGTGGAACTGCGGACGATTATAGCGACTATGGTAGAACAACTTATCCACCTTCAACAGCTCCCCGCCCTCCTTCAGACTGTTTGTACCGACAAGCACCACCAGGTCAGTGGGACCGTTTCTATGGAGATCAAGTACGCCGATGGTAAGTGACACATTCGTGAAAACTAATTCGCTTAAATACACTTACCCCACCAGGCAGTGAGCCGCCGTTAGGACCCAGCGGTTGTTTAGCAAAGAACCACCACAGTTATGACCCCAGCCTGGAACCTGCAGCGACACTTGATACGGTGCTGACCCGTTCTTCGCCACCTCTCCACCAACCACTCGATTAACGTAGTTATCGTCCAGCACCAGTCGTGGGAGCTTGGTGGCTCCCACAGCCGCTAGGAGTACGGACAACGCGATTAGAGACTTTTGCAGCATGATGTTGGACGAATCGATGCGTTTTGAAACTGCAGTCTCTGTTGGAACAATTGCGATTGCTTTTTGATGCATTGTTAGTGCAATGGTACGCTTTTATACAACTGAGCAAACGATGTCATTGTCAAGTAGGTTTACCTAGGGCAGATACGATGCACAGCTCTACTAGCAATCGGATTATCCAGAACCGGGTTTATGATCGTTGTTCAAGTAGCACCATGAACGAACCTTATCTTACCAATCTTGTGAACCCTTAGACTAGTTACGTTTGTAAACAACCATCACAAATCTATCATAAACGTCACCATCGTCTGAATATTGGCGTACCTGTATTAACTAACCACCCTTAACGGATACACATGTGACGTAAACCTTAATGTCTAAGCTTACATCAGTTTTAGTGATGGCTAAAGTAGCGTGTAATCAAGTGAAAATCCATGTCTGCGGCTTTCTTCAAAGCCGCAGATGTAATGCAAGAAAGTCTACGAGACAATAAACTCACTGCTCTCGGACACTAAATGTAGCTGGCGGCTAATCCTGAACCATAACAATGGTATGCTTTGTGGCGTGTAGTTTCCAGAAGAATGGCTTATCCGAATGGAAGATGTGGATAAAATATATCAGCAAATTACAGGGTTTCGAATCTTAAAAGGGAACATTTCACCCAAAGGAGAGATCGGTTAAGTTAATTTTGCAATTATATAAGGGAATCGTGCAAGCATAATGGAGAATGTTGCGTTCATATAGGAGGATGTTGCCAGTTGCTATGGTAATCGTGGCGTGATTCTTGCAAATCTAATCGTGCGAGTAAGGAAAGTAAAATACCTTTCGACATACTACAAACTGTGTGTTCTGAAAGAAAACTAACTAAAAAACTAAGTACAACGGACGAGCGAAGTCATTTTCGGAATCAAGATAATTTTGCAAATATATTTCGGTTTATAATTTATATTTCACTATTCTTACTCTTGCTATCTTGACACATCGTTCAGTAATGCCGGACCGAAAGACAATATCGACTAATGATAGCCTAATTGGCGGAATACTGTTGTATCGCTTTTATCCAGCGAGCAGATGGTTAAGAATAGGATATATTGCATGAAAATTGTTTGAGTAATTGTTGTTATTTTACGTGTATCAATTTTTAACACACTTTTGGTTCACTCTTATTAATGGTAATGCATGTGTGTTTTTACAACTTTTTTTATTATTCATTGCCATTTTCTTATCTCTTTTGGCATGTATTGGGTGTTTTCTAAGTTTTTTATTATTCATTTGCATCTCTCAATGTAAAGCAAAAGCGTTCGTGATGTGCACTCATAAAATTCGTATCGATTAGTCCACCCATGGTCACATGCACGGTAATGAGCGGCATAATGTTATAAATTCATAGCGCCTCACGATTAAAGGCTTTAGTGTTGTTTGCATAGCGATTCGAACGCAAACAATGGCCGACACCGTCGCCAAAAAGCGTCGAATAAGATGGCACCTGTACCGGACGTTCAAACCGTACCTTACATGCGCCCAACTACTCTGCACCGCCCCACCATGCAGTGCGGGATGGTGGTCCGAGCAATGGTCACTAGGTTCGTACTTCAAGCAGGCCCGTTTGTTGTTAACCGCAAGCATTCTGACCTCCGTGGTCATCTGTGGTACGCAGGCGATCGTACAGCTTGTCGAAGTGCCGATGCCATTCTTCACTGGCGTGCTGTACGTGAACGAGGTGGTTCTGGGCGTGGTGATTAGTTTTATGGCGGTCAACAGAGGCTTCAGTGAAAGGGTCCGCTGTCAGGACATTATCGACGTAATCCTTACCGTTGCACTGGCGGTACCATACACCGACTGGACCGATTCCTTGCGATATGCTCGACTCAGACTGCAGGGAATCTGTGCGACTTTTGTTATCGTATGCGCGGTAGCGCTACTGTGCGATTATTTGCATTTCGGTAGTGTCTATGCGACGTTGTTCACATTGTGTGCCTATTTGCTGCCGAACGTGCTTGGCGGCGTATCGGTCGTACAGTACTGTCTTGGCAACTTGTTGGTGTACAAACTGCAGCAAAACATCAACCGGCGTTTGAGCAACGCGGACATCATCCCGGACGAGCACCTCGTGGAAACGAAACACCTATATCTGCAGCTGGCCTACTGTACTTCTCTTCTTACGCGCTCGTACGAGGTGCTCATCCTGACGAATGTATTTGCCGGCATTAACGTGACCAGTCTGCAGCTTCTCGAGATCTATCAGTACTTACAGCAAGCCGAATCGAATATAGTTTACGTAGCCTACAATGTGCTGTGGATCTTTCTGCAACTTTATATGCTATTAATCGTGATTTATCCGAATGACATGCTCAAGCGGGAGGTGTGTATCGGCACCAAAAAGCTACGAACGTAAAAGCTTCATTAAGAACAATGTGTTTCTCTATATGGTATTAACAGCAAACGCGCTTTGGGATGGCTATGTTTGAACGGGTACAACCCCTACACGAGGCACACTATGAGGAGCCGGTACGATTAATACGCGAATGGTAACAAATTTTGGTAACCACTAAACATGTGCGTCTTCACTTTTCTCCTATCCATTAGATTGCGCATCTTGGCCTGCTCACGCTCGGCCAGAAAACGATCGTTGCTACAGCATGTGGTATGCTTCGATTGGAGCTATCTTCACTATCATCGGTAACTGTTTTGCAGCAAAAAAAAAACAAAACATTCTGTTCTATTTTCATAGCCTCACTCACCTCTCTACGATTTACAGATTTTTATTGCACTCCTTTCGTTCATGATCATACTGATCCAGTTCGATTCCTCCAATCTGAACAAGCGTAACGGCGAGGTGACGGCCATCGACAGCCTCTACAACACGAACTCTTAAATCGCAGCGGAAGCCGCATCAATTATCTCCACCATATTCGCACGCTTTTCCATCAAGCACTGTAAGTACATTTCCACCGACTCGTTCACGGTAAGACAAGCCTGCAGATCCGCCGTCTCATATAGCATGCGCCGGAAGTCCATGTCCATGTAGAGGTCGGAGGTAGCGTTTTCATCGGTTGGTCGATGAGTAGCTTCGTAGTTCAGGAGCTTCGCTTGGAACACCCGGAAACTCTCGGCTTCCTTGAGCATCAGCACCTTAGTGGACTCTTCCACATCTTGGCATTCTTCCGGCAATCTTTTCAGTATGGTTGGATCTTCCAGGTCCAGATCACACTCCACGAAACTGGCACCGCAAAGCTAACGGATATTTGGGCGAAAGATTATTCACAAAACAATAGCACGAAATTTGCGCATCATGGAAGCTACTTACGGCGAATGTACCGAAAATCACAACGCACCAACCGAAAAGCTTCATTGTTAACTCCAGTCTACGCTCCAGTCTGCTGCATGCACGGTGCGTCTGAAGCAATACCGTTTAAGTGGATATGTGCGAAAAGGGCTGATAAGATAAGCGTGACAATGTTTACAGCAGCAATGAGCAATTTAAAGTCGTGACGCATAGGATGCAAAATATAGTCAACGCAATCTGTGCATATCCGTACGGGTTCGGGAAATACATTGGACCGAATTCTACAGGACATCATTGTAGCCATTCTAAAAAAAAGCAAAATGAGATGCAAATATCAATATCTTAGAGGCACAGGTAAGCACTGGAAAAATGCGTAAAACCGTCTGATTGCAGTGTAAAGCTAAATCCTACGATACTATGACTAGCACAACGGGTAGATTTCTTTCGCAAAATACCTACGTACAGAAAGACGGACACGTACGAAGACAATTGATGTATTTAGTTGAACTTACGTGAAGAAAAATACTTAACCTAACAATTTGTAATGATGTAGCAGGTAAACTCTATCACTGGAGGAGCTATAAACTACGCACGCGAGTCGCGGCAGCAATCACATTAATTTGTACGCTTAATTTTACCACTAAACCATCAGTTTAATACATGTAACGCGTGTTGAAATGATAATAATATCAGTGTTCCACCGGCGTTACATTTATGTGCGTTTCGTTCTAGCGTTAGAGATTCTATGCGTATCTCAGTCCATCGTAGCGTCCGATTGTGTGGTGAGGGTGGTGCTCACATCACCGGGACCATAGCGTACCGTGCGTAGATAGTCCGCATCCTGCGACGGGCACTCGAAGTGCACGCAGTGGAACATTTCGTTCGCGGTATTATGCGTCCCAACGATGCGCACGTACACGACCACCTTCGGTAGAAAGGTAAAGTGTTGCCAGGATTTCAAGTGCTCCGCCTGCTTGTCGACCACTACTTCCCAGTCCTTCATGTTGGTCGACACCTCGATATAGAAGCTGTACGAGCGGTTGTCACAGTCCCACAGCAGCAATCGCAGTGATCCGATCCAGTATGGTTGGCCCAGCTGTATCAGTATCGCACCGGAACCGATCTGGTGGCAGGTGTAGCCCGAATCCCAGTCGTAGTTCTTCACGTCCCCATTCAGTAGTACGTTGCGTGTGCGGCTCACACCTTCCACCACGGTCGCACTGCGTTCGACCGTCGCCACATTGTACGTCGGCTGCACTACACCATTCACGACGGGCGTTGTCGCCTCGGTAAACATCGCCTCCAGGCCGACGACGTGAAACACCTTGTTGACCGTGTTGTGTGTCCCGACCAACCGAATGTAGCGGACGGCTTGGGCGGAAAAGTAGAGAAACTGCCACGAGCGGCAGTAATACTTCGTGTGATCAACAATCCGCTCCCAGTTGCGCTGGTTCACCGAAACCTCGACATAGTAACTGTACGAGCGTGTATCACGGTCCCACAGTAGCACCTTGATGTGGTTGATTATGAACAGCTTGCCCAGCTCGACAACGATCCCTCCGTTTGGATCACCGTTGTCACTGATCGAGTGTCGCGTGTATCCTTTTTCCATATCATACGAAACCGTATCACCATCGAGCAGAGCGGACCGCAGCTCACCGTGTATCGTGCGCGAGTTGAACTTCGGGGACGCAACGTTTTCTTCCGGCCCTGCCAAAACACACGAGCAAAATGTAAATATCGCAAAACGGAAATATCCCAAATTAACCACACTTACACAGGGCACCGCGGTGCGGTAGCTGCTTCGAAGAAACCTTTTCCGCGATCGCATCCAGCAGCCGGTCGGGATCCAGTATGCCGGACGGGCGCACATCCGAAAGCAGTTCCTCCAGCGACATAAGGGAAAAGCGCACCTTCGCCACAACATCGTCCACATTCGATACACTGTCCGCATTGCACCGACACCATTCGTTCACGGCCTGGAAGATTTCGACCTCACGAGCAAAAAATGAATCACGCAGCAGCAAGCTGCTGAGCGAGTCGAGTGAAAGGTTACGAAACGATTCGTGCTTCAGTATGTCCTCCGCGTTACGATCGATGAACGCGTGACAGACTGCGGTCAGCCCGTCCAAGGCAAATAGCCGTGCCGCGTCCAGGATGGCGCAAACGTTATTGAGTGACAGCACCTGACGCAGATAGTCGGAGATGGCCATCTCGAGATCCGCTAGCCCGTACTGGTTCGCTAGACCAAGCGTGTCCAGCAGGTGCTCCTCCTTCAGCTGCACCAGTGGCATACTGCCGGAGTAGATGTACCGAAGTAGACACTTAAACGCCGTTAGCGGAATGTTGAGTGTTATTTCGTCTAGGCGCGTTTCCTGCATCCCGCCGTACAGAAGCGCGCGGAAGTAATCACTGCGGGCTGCCAGTATGACGCGGTGCGCCGGTATGCGCTGTCCCTCGACTAAGAAAGTGATGTCGGCATAGTCCGATGACATGCAGAGCTGTGCCATCTGCTCAGAAAAGCGAGCAGTCAGTTCTATTTCCTTAGTACGTGTTATGCAGGTGGCATGCTGCTGTGGCTGTTGCTGTTGGTTCCCAGCCATGCCATTGCTTTGGCTACTCATTTTCGGGGTTTTGCTAAAACCAATGCAGGAATACCGACTGAGATTAGGACATACACATACCTACATACGATTATATATAAGGAAATGAAATACTACGTACGGTTATACCAGTAGAAAGGGTGTTTCTTGCTCACGTACACACGACACCGTATTAGCAGCGGCAATACAGACAGTTCGTGTGAATAAAAAGAAAACATACGGCAACAAACCAAAACAAACCAAACATCATCAGTGCATCGGTGGGCTATAATAACTAGTTTAAGAGTTGAACATAATATTTCAGGCAACACTGTTTGCAAGCAACAAAAAAAACAAAATCATATTGTTGTGGCAGGCACAAAAAGCAGTGGAAAAAGATCATCTAAAAAATTTAATATGAAATGTTTGTTTGTCAATATTATTTATTTTTAATTTCAAATGTTTTTGCCATACGGCAAAGCCATTCATTGCATTTTCTTCAACACGTCTTTTGAGGCACTTTTTTTGGAACGGATTCTATCGATCCGTCTCGCTGGGACGGACTTTGTGGATCACATCCTGCTCACGGGCTCCCATCACCACACTGGAAAACCGCAACCTCGCAGAGGCAAAAAAAAAACACCAGAACCCGATCGTGGTGTGTGAGTCCCTGAAAATCGTATTTGTGTTGTTTGTGCGCTTCTGGAAAAGTACGTTGCTATACGAATCTTTCGTAACGACTTTTTTCATCTCTAGTCATCTTCTCGCCGTGGTGCAGTGCTTTCGTACTGTTTCGTGTGCCCGTGTGTGTGTTTCGGGTGTTCTGTTGACGTTGTCCGGTCGTCGGGTTTCGTGGCGAAGTAGGATTGTGCGAGGGAAACACTCGGAGAGGTGCTGAGCCTCCCAAAAAAGGAGCAAATCAAGAAAAAAACGAACATGAATCATCAAACCAGCTGCCTCCTTCGCTGAAGTTGCACCAGTGTTTTACTCTATTTGTGGCCGCGTGTGTACGTGTGTGTTTGTACTGCGGCTGCCAAGGTGGTTTTTGCGGTTTGTGCATATCGCACTCTAGCACAGTGGAGTTTCCTCCCCCAGTTTCTTATCATATCTCCAATATCAGCGTAGAGGGACGTCCCTCCAACCCTTTCGGTATCAGCCTCCAAAAAAAAAAAAAAAAAATAACACGACAGCCGGGAGCGTTTGTTCGAAGTAGGCCGCTGGAAAATTTACACATATTACACGTAACACGTAACAACGAAAGGCCGAAAAAGGGTATTTCAGCAGCAGTCTTTGCTTGCTCTGGTAGCCGACGACAGTCAAGCGTGAACCACCAGCGCACTTGGCCAGTGATTTTTGGCCCCCGAAGTGACAGTGTCATAAAGTGCTAGACGGTAGCCAGACGAACGGTGGTCGGTTGGTGGTGGGCGCCAGGTGCCCCGCTCAGGGTGCATGAAACGAAGGGTGGAGAGGGAGAGATATCTAAATAAATCTCGTGTGTTGTGTTTGCAGCAAAGGCAGCAGTAGCAGAAGTAGGCAGACATTGCATTTTTTGGTCGAGTAAAAGGTGTGCGAGTGAGTGAGCGTGTCGCTCCGCACACAACACACATACCTTCCGCAATCATCGTCCTCAGCGCCGTCATAAAAACACAAACACACGCACGCACACAAGTACATCTCCAAAAGGGACGGGGTTGTTCGCACCAACGCGAAAGTTCCGGCGGTGGTGGTGGTGGTGGTGGTGGTGTGGTGACATTCGACATTAATATTTCGTTGCAGGCGCCGCGCCGTTCTTCTTTTTCGTCTTTTGATCCCTGCTCCTGGTAAGACAGACAGTAACCGATGGCAACGACAACAACCGGGGGTGGAGTAGGCGGTGGACCGAGCAGTGGTGCGCTCGGTTCGATGGCGGCGGCCGCGACGACCGTTGCGTCGACGGTCGCCTCCTCACCGTCGACGTCCGCTTCGTCGGCAAGCCTTGCACCGCCACCGCAACCGGTCACACCGTGGCCAAACAGCCGTGATGACTACGAGTTGAACGATGTGATCGGTGTCGGTGCGACGGCCGTCGTTCACAACGCGTTCTGCCACCCGCGTAAGGAGAAGTGCGCGATCAAGCGCATCAACCTGGAGAAGTGGAACACTTCGATGGACGAGCTGCTAAAGGAGATCCAGGCGATGAGCAGTTGCAACCACGAGAACGTCGTTACGTACCACACGAGCTTCGTCGTAAAGGAGGAATTGTGGTTGATACTGCGGTTGCTCGAGGGCGGCAGCCTACTGGACATTATCAAGCACCGGATGCGTACGGTCAACTGCCGGCACGGTGTGTTCGACGAGTCGACGATCGCGACCGTTCTGAAGGAGGTGCTGAAGGGGTTGGAATACTTCCACAGCAATGGGCAGATCCATCGGGACATTAAGGCGGGTAACATACTGCTCGGCGACGACGGTACGGTCCAGATTGCCGATTTCGGTGTGAGCGCCTGGCTGGCGACTGGTGGTGATCTGTCCCGGCAGAAGGTGCGCCATACGTTCGTCGGCACACCGTGCTGGATGGCGCCGGAGGTGATGGAGCAGGATCACGGGTACGATTTCAAGGCGGACATCTGGTCGTTCGGGATCACCGCGATCGAGATGGCGACTGGGACGGCACCATACCACAAGTACCCGCCGATGAAGGTGCTGATGCTGACGCTGCAGAACGATCCACCGACGATCGATACGGGGGCGGACGAGAAGGACCAGTACAAGGCGTACGGGAAAACGTTCCGCAAGCTGATCGGCGAGTGCCTGCAGAAGGAACCGTCGAAGCGGCCGACGGCGAGCGAGCTGCTAAAGCATCCGTTCTTCAAGAAGGCGAAGGATCGCAAGTACCTGACGCAGACGCTGCTCGCGACCGGCCCGTCGATGGAGACACGCGTGCACAAGGCGGCAAAGCGCCAGGCCGGCGCATCGGGCCGGCTGCACCGATCGATGACGGGTGAGTGGGTGTGGTCGTCGGAGGAGGAGGATAATGCGAAGGGTGGCGAGTCGGACGGCGACTCGGACACGGAGGAACGGCCGATGAACCGGTTGGAGCGGACGGAATCGTCCTCCTCCGAAACGGAGGATACGTCAGAGCGGTCTGGCGTTACGGTTACGGGGTCGGTTGCGGCGCCACCGGTCGCTACTGGAAGCGAACCGGAGGCGCAGCTCGGTGCACTGTCGATCGGTGCTGCGGATGCAACGGTGCCAGTGAATCTGGTGCTACGGATGCGCAACGCCAACCGCGAGCTGAACGATATTCAGTTCGAATTCGTCGTCGGAAAGGACTCGGCAGAGGATATCGCAGCGGAGTTGGTCGGGGCCGGACTGCTGGACGAGCTGGATGTTGCGATCATGTCGGCGAACCTACAGAAACTGATCGACCACCGGAGCACGCTGAAGACGGTAACGTTCCAGCTGCGGTCCGGTTGTGCACCAGGCGAACAGCTCGACGAGAAGTCGCTCGTCGGGTACGCACAGATTTCGATTAAATGATTCGTCACCCTTCCCCCTCAGCACGTGTAATGCCTGTGTGTGAACGAATCGAACGCGGAGTGGAAGAAACAGAGCGGCTTTCACGGGCGCACGTGCTTTCACGCTTTGCACACCACAACCGTCTCCGTACCGGCCCAATTTCTCTTCCTGTTATGAAATTGATAGACGGAGTGGGGCGGGGCGGGGCGGGTGAGCGGTCGGGATGTTAGAATTAGGTTTCCTAACGTGGTTTTTTTCCTTTTTTCCTCCGGATGCGTCCCGGGGGAAATGTGTTATGCGAAAGTGTAGACGAAATCATTCAAAACAAAAACATAAACTTAAAAATGGAATGTTAAAGTGAAGAAAGAGAGAATGCAGCGCCAGTAAGTCACATCCCGTGTGGCACAACCCCAACTCTCCGCAACCCCTGCCCTGCTCCTTCCGGTTAGGTTAGTTTGAATAGTCAGTTGCAGGTATCGGAACCGAGATACTTTCCCACGCCTCGCACCCAGGAGGAAAATGGAAATGGAAAACTAAACGACCACTAGTAGTAGACGTAGTAGTAGTAGACGTAGTCGCCGAAGCAGCAGCAGCATTAGCGTTAAAGTGTGACACAGAGAGCAGGTGAGACAGAGAGAGAAAGAGAGAGAGAGAGAGAGAGAGAGAGATAGCGATAAAGAGAGGTGGTCCGATCAAATTGGCACGTATGTTCGAATGGCCAAACAAAATCACACGTGTAGCAGCAGCAGCATCAGTAGGCAAGTATGTTTGAGGAGAGAATTTTGGAGTTCGCAAATCGTCGTCATCACCACACTTGCTCCCCGCTCGGGAACGTTTAGAGAACTCGAAGAGAAGAGGCCTATGCACGTGGCCGTGTGTGTGTGTATATACATATGAAAGGAGTTGAAAGTCTTAATCTGTTAATCGTTGGTTTATCAGTACGGTCGGTCGAATATTTATAACACGATCACCTACAAACACATTTGTTGAGGAGAGTGCAAACGACTATTTCAAATAGAGAAAGTAGAAAGGGAAAGTGAAAACGAGAGAGAAAGAGAGAGAAAAAGAAAAAAAAGGACAATGTGTACGGTTCAGGAAGAGTAGCTTAATAGCAGCAGCATGGTTTTAACTGGCCGGATAGCGAACGTTTCATCCAGCAAAACTTGTAAGGAAAACAAAACACGGCGCGTGCCCGAAGCACGTGTCCATGTGCTTCAAGCGATAGAGCGGAATGCCTTCAAATTAACTTTAGTAACGATACACATTAAATATACACGTTTCCTTAACGCACTGCCGGCCACGGTAGGAAAAACACATCGAAAGAATCGAAAAAACATATGGCACGGTGTGTGGGAAGCAACGTTTGTACCGAGGACAATGCGAGCCATTGCCCAAAAAAAAAAGCAACAACGAAACATGGAAGCGAGAAAGCTGCGCTACTTGCCATGCGGGAAATATTTATTAATATGGCGCATAGAGCTTTTTTTGCAGTGGATTGAGTACTTGTATGCGGAAGCAGGCAACCTGCACCTCAAATGGCTTTACTACTACTGCATTATGGGATCTCCCCAGCCTTAGTAAACATTTTCCGGTTGGTAGTAAAGAAGTGCGTTTTCGTTTTCTTCGTTTCGTTTCTAGTGGAATTGAGCTTTAAAAGCGCGTAAACGTTTAACAGATTGAACGGGGATGTCATCGGTTTTGGATGCTGGGGATGCAAAGACAGTGTTGGCCACATTAAGGAAGCGAACGAAACGAGCAAGGATCGGCACAGTGCGGAGTGTTTGATTGCGTGAAACACGTGTTTAGTTTTCGACTGACAACACTAGTTTTGAGTAGCGTAGCGTTTATGAATTGCAGTTAGATCGCAGCAAACACAGCAAAGCGAGAAAATAAACAAAACTACAAACTGAAGCAAACGGCCCGTGCGGGTGGTTCGCAATTTATTACGAAATGCTGACAAATATGAAATGCTGTCTTCTACAATCAAGTTGATGCTTCGAAACGGTTTGTTATTTGTTTGGTTAGGGCTAAACATTCCGGGGAGACGTTAGGGAGAGACGGTTCAGATGAGATTGTGGCCTTTTTTTTTTGCAATAAAGAAAACGTTCTTTTATTCGGTTGCTGCAAAAAATACTTTGTTGTATTTGGCGCTTTAATTAAATTTGCATAAGACGTCAACTAGCCAACATTCTTATGAACCAAAACTGGTTTGTTTACTTCTTTTTTTTTCATTTGGTTCATTTGTTTGCGCGACTCGAACGCGATGTAGCCTTAAGTTCCACACATTCATTGCCAGCCTTATGTTTGCTTACGCTAGCCCACCTCCTCCTTTGCGCAACGTCGAGAACAAATGTTTTCGGTGGTACTCGGATGCAAAGTAGATATGCTAATGTGAAGGCTGATAAAACACCGTGCGTCAAGGAGGATCAGACGGAACGAGCAAAAAATAGATCCAGCAAAAAAAAACATACTACTAACGCGTACGAGGCAATTTCAATAGGTGCTGGTTGGAGAGGTTCCAACCAAACGTCCATCACCTGGAACGATGTGATGTGCACCAGCATACGTGTCTAGGTTTGGCGATGCAAGTCTTCGAGAACTTACTTCATATGTGGCACATTTTTTACGAAGCAAATTTTTGCTCTCTCCTGCGAAGATGGATATCTGTAAGAAAAAAAAAACGAAAACCCCGAAATCTTGCTGTTCGACCTGCAGCTGAGCGGCATGGAAACAAGCACTGTCGTGGGAAAGATAGTAGTTTCGGACCAAAACGATTTGCTAACTTGTGTAAATTCCTCGCGCAAACAAGATACAATTGCCATACTACTTCTGTGGTACAATATGTGACAGTGTGGCCACGAATGCGTTTGAATCTCTTTGTACTGCATGTAAAGTCGTCTAAAGGAAACGTGAACGCATACAAACTGCGCATATATTAGGAATCTTGATTAGCATCCAGTTAGCAACAATAACACTTTAGTACTTTAGTACAACCCTACTAAAGCAAATTTAGACCAACTTTAGTACAAACCATCTGCAAAGCATGCTTGTTACGAACCTTCTACTAGCCGTCGATAGGTTACTATGACACAATTCAACCTCCAAAGCAACGCATACTACGCATAGCTCTACGGTCCCTTTATTGTAATCGGTGTCGGCTCTATGGCCAACTTCTGCATTGTAACGGCCAACATACGGCACACGCAGCACAATGACGGCCGATTTAACACTCATTAGCAGAGTGCGTGTGTGTGGAATTTTTGAAGCTAGCGTTAACTAGCAATCCGGGGCGGAAATAAAACGTACTGGTTCGTTTGTTCGTTGTTGCAGATGTTGGTGCCGAACCTATTACCTATTTCCAGTGGTTTTGATCCAGTTCGATTTAACCTTCAGTTGAGGATCACCTTGGTGGCACTGGAACATTCTTCACACCGAAGGCGCTGTCCCGCGTCAAGGGTGTTTTAAACAGTGTTCGAATTTCGATTGGTATCGTAATGCAAATAGTGTACTTCATTCTTTACATTATTTGTAAGCACCGTAATCCACCGTAATCTAGCGATACGATGGTGTACTACTCGCGACCGAAGCGGTAACAATTAATTGCAACCGCGTGCACCAGCGGGATAGTTTAGGAGTTTAGTCAGAAACCACTTAGGAATTACATGACAAAAGGCGTGATGATGCACGTCTTGCTCTGGCATGATGGTCACGCGATGCACACCACGGTGTCTGTGGTCATTAGCGAAGCGGTCCGATTGGATGTCGTTTAGTAGTTTGCTGCTTGGGCCAGCTTTACGACCAGCAGACCCGTCCGGTCCTCCGTAGGTAGGTCCTCCGGTACGGCGTGGCGATGGTACTGGAGCTACTATCAAACAAGCAGCTGTTCCGGAGCGACTTTCTGCAATCAACGCGACGGCTTCTGCGCATCGGTCAACTTTTCGGCACCGTCCCATGGGCAGTGACACTGTTCGAGGGCGATGAACGGCCAGTTGCGTCATCGTGGCAGGTGCGACTACTTCGTGCATCCAATGTGCTCTATTCGCTCGCGCTAATGACGGCCGTGGTGGTGGCCACCGTCCTGCAGCACGTCGAGTACGACTGGCAGATGCCGTTCATGACGCGTATGCTGTATATCAGCGAGTACATCACGGCAAACGGTGTCGTGATGATGGTGTTGGTCGGGTGTCACTATCAGCGTCGGTGTTACTGTCGCTTCTCCGAGCAGCTGCTTGCGATCGCGAACGATGTAGCAACGTGCGGTGGTGCGGTCGACTTCCGGCGCATCGAATCCATGCTGAACCGGGTGCTGGCGAGCGTGATACTGTTCTTTGCCGGTGTGCTAATGGTGGACTTCCTGTACAACGATCGCATGTTCTGGAGTTTCGTGCGCAGCTCCGCCATCTATACGCTCTCGAACGTGATCAACGTGCTTGGGCTGGTCCAGTACGCCTATGTGCTGTACTTTGCGTTTCTCTTCTATCACAACACGAACCAGCTGCTGATGTCGTACACGCGCCATTCGAACGCACGGGATGACAAGCGACGGTACAGTCCGGCCGAGATTGTCCTACCGATTAACGGTGCGCTGTACGATTACGCGCAGCTAATCGACGTCCTGCGGCGTACGCATCTGCAGCTCAGCAAACTGACGGAACAGGTGAACGGATGCTTCGGCATACTGATCGTGTCCACTACGACCGCTTCGTTCATCGTGCTTAGCTTACAGTTTTTCGCCATCTATCAAGCGACCACGGTCCGACGGTGGACGGTTAACGAGACGTACCTGCTGGTGTACACCGTCCTGTGGATCGTGCTGCACGCCGCCAAGGTGCTCATGATTCTGTACCCTTGCCATCTGACGCAGCAGGAGCGTGATCGCACCGGTCCCATTCTGTACCATTTCGATACGACCGCGCGCGACTTGCCATTAAATAATGCGGTGAGTTTTGACGTGCGATGCGGTGGGATACGTGATACTAGTTATCATTTTTTTCTCCTTTTTTCATCCACGCACAGTTGACGAAATTTTCCAGCCAATTGCTGCACCAACAGGGACCACAGACGGCGTGCGGTGTTATCAATCTGGAAATGACGCTCATCAGCACGGTAGGTTGCGGTGGAACCGGAATGTGAAACTAGTTATTTTTACAGTATTATTAAGATTCTAATTTGCACTTTCGCTCATGTTTCACAGGCACCAGTATCTGTTTGTATAAACATTGAACAAACATTTGCATGTCAAAAACATGTTGTGTACTAAAATGTGTTTGTGTACCGATCGCAATGTGCTAACAAATATGCGCCTTACGGTATGCAATGCGTAGAGCAAAAAACACCAAGCTATTGGAAACATTCGCTTTCAAAATGATAGGACAATTAAAGATCGGACTATCGATATCAACATTTCATTTAAGACCACCGAAAAAAAAAAATCAATGTATTTCCCGCAACAGTAGCATTGATCAACACTTTCTCTCCTTCCCGCAGATGGTCGGTGCCCTTACGACGTACCTCGTGATACTGATACAGTTCGATACGGCCGTAACGCAAGGCCAGGCAACCGGAAACGGTTCATCTTTCGCTGGAAACGGCCGCAACAACGGGTCTACCTAGCGTTGGCGATTTTTTAACGTATACTGTTCTCATACAAACTTTATGAGTACCAACACGTGGCGTGATACACACTCTCTGGATTTGACATTAAATCCAGTATATCTCGAAGGGAGTTTCGATCGCACGCGATTACGGCGGTGGTGGTAGGTGGTACCATGTCATCAGTTCAGCTAGAATAGTGCATGTACACGGGTAAATATTCGTTCAGCGTTAAGTGAATTCAATAATCGTTTAATGGTAGCAGCTCTCGATGGAACCACACTCCGAGCGACATGCGTACATACGCATCCAGGGGTGGTGAAGATCGATCTTTATCGTACACTGCATGGAATGTTTATCGAGCAGGGAGTTATAAATCCCTGCACTTCGAATGACACAAGTGTTTGCTTTCCTATCCGAAAGGAGAAAAGCGTTGTAACATTGTTATTGCGTATGTGTTTGTGTGTGTGTGTATGTATTAGTGCATGAAGTAACAATACGTGTACGGTAGGACTGTATGATAAACGGCTACGCTATAAACTTAATCTTCTATCTTATCAGCTATACAGTTTGTAAAAAAAAATGAGTTAAAAACATACAAATAAACGAGCGTGTCGTGTCGTCTCAGTCTCAGCCTGGGCAATAAATTCGTATGGATACAATCAGATAAGAGGAAGACGATGGTCGGCGCACTATTCCCGGCGCGTTGCCGTCCAATAAAATCGTCCAATTGATTGAACCTGCGGAATTGTTACATCCGCAAAAACCAAAAACAACAAAAAAAAGAACTGCGCAGGTAATGTCGAGTTGGGTTAAACAAATAATACAATAGCACCTGTGTTTTTCCTCGGTAAAATGGCGAACCAATCCAAGCAGGGATGTTTCCTGTTGGCTATTTCCTGCCCTGGCCGTTTGCTGCCTTTATAACCGACTGTTCTTATCGACGATGCGCTCGTCACCGTTGACGAGCATCGCATCGGTGTGGAACGCCAGCTCGGGATCCGGGTCCGGTGTAAGCTGCGTGGTAGCGGCTAGCCCACCGTCTACGAGGTTCTTCGAGCTCTCCAGTTCCGCCTTGCTGTAGTGGTAGACAATCGCGGCACCAAAACTGTCCCCGAGTACGTTCACCAGCGTGCGGAAGCGATCACTGTGCATGAGAGGGAAAAAAGAAATTAAACTTACTTATTGCAGGAAAAACTGCAGATAATACACTCCAGCGGTGAAAGCATACGATCATAATTTCAGCGAATTCTTTTAGCAACACTTACAGCAACCAATCCACGGCAATGATGAGGGACACATCTTCGGCCGGTAGCCCTACCGTGTCCAGCACCATGACGAGCGTGACGAGACCAGCTTGAGGAATTCCGGCTGCACCAATACTGGCAGCCGTGGCCGTTATACTAATAGCTAGAACATTCCCGAATGAAAGTGATAGTCCTGGATAAAGAGAAAAAAAACACACATACACACACGCACAATGACATCGTTTCATGTTGAACCAGCACACCATCGCGCACTCACCACGCAGTTGGGCGATAAAGATGGCAGCAACGGCCTCGTACAACGCCGTACCATCCATGTTGATCGTAGCACCAATCGGCAGCACGAACCGAGACACACGCGGATCGATACCATTCTTTTCCTCCAGGCACTGCATCGTGACGGGTAGCGAGGCCGAACTGGACGATGTACCGAACGCGGTGGCCAGTGCCTGTCCCATGTTGGCGATAAACCGCAGCGGGTTGTTGCGTGTGAACAGAAAGTACAGCAGCGACAGCACGACGAACCCGTGGAAAAGGATACCGCCGGCAACGACCGCAAAGTACAGCCCGAGCTTCCCGAACATATCGCCCAGATCTTCGATCTCCAGAATTTTGGAGGCAATCAAGAAAGTCACACCGATCGGCGACAGCCTGTGCGGAAGAAACGACAAAGAAGGAAGAGTGTTAGGCCAAATTCAACGCCACCGTACGCGGCTAGCCAGTGACCAGTGACGTACCAAATCACCCAACCGGTGACCTTCATCACGATGTGGGACAGCTGCTGGAAAAATTGGAGCACCAGCGCGTTCTCGCGCTTGGTTGCGCCGAGCGCAACGCCGAACACGATCGATGCGACGACCAAGCCGAGTATGTTCATTCCGTCCGAGTACAAACCGGTGATCGTCCACTTGTAGATGTCGGATTCCTCCGGATTGGCGGCCGGTGGTTTCAGCACCGTCTGGTACTGCTGCGTGCAGGCCTGCACCAAGTTGGGCGGGAACATGTTGCGTACGAGATCGAGCAGCGTGTCGACGGTGGTAACATTGCGCTGCTGCGATGGATCCGACTCGACCTCTTCGTCCTCACGATTGGAGCCGGGCTTGATGGTGACGACGAGCACGATACCGAGGATCACCGCTAGGACGGTCGTCACGAGATAGTACAGTACCGCCCGGCCTCCAATCTTCTTCGAGAGTGACAGATCGAGCGAACCGACCGCTGCGATCAGTGACGACACGATCAGCGGCAGGATGAGAGCTTTCAGCGTGCGCAGGAACAGATCTCCGACGTAGTTGATGTAGGTAACATCGCGCTGCGACCAGGTCTCACCGTCGTCAGGGACCGCACGCAAACCGAGCCCGAGCGCAATGCCCACGATCACACCGAGGATCGTGAGGGTGGTCAACAAGTTGCGGCGCACGAAGCCCCACACGGACGTCCACTGCATCTTCATCGTCACGCGGCTACAGCTGCTGGAATGGCAATGGAATGGCAGGAAGAGTTGGATCTGTGTCATATAAACGCTTTCGTAGCCACCAAGCACGAGTCGGGTGTCGATGCGGCTAGCTGGCTAACGCCACACTAACACACCCTCAGAGCACGGGCTCGATTGGGAGCAAGGCTGGTCACTGTATCCAACCAGATAGAATTAGGTCTACACCTAGGCGTGGGGCAATCGAGTGCCGCGACTCGCTATATTACCCCTCTGTATTGTCTTTACTAAGATAAAACGGAAATCATAGGTATGTGCGCTCGCAGATAAGACCCACCAGCTGCGGCCGTTTCCCTGCACGAACCTGTCGCAAAACGGCTGTCCTTGAGCAGTGTTGTCCCCACTGCTGGTTCCCTTTCTGGGAAAGGGCATGCCGGCATTTCACCTTCCGACTCCATGCATCAATCTTTAATCGCTCAACACAAGCCACAACAAAAAAAAAAAAAACACTACCTGACCCTTCATGCTACGTTTCAAAAATGCGTTTTCGGAAACAGGTTTCGTCTCGAGGGTGTAGACATGGTGCACGGGGCAGCAAGGGGACTCAAAACAAAATCAAAAACCTCCCGCTCCGTTCCAGTGGCATTCCTGGAGTTGCAGCTTAAGAAAAAAAAAAAACGAACGAACCACATCTAATGATCGTGTACGGTGTGTTCCGTGAGGGTCGAATGAGGGTAAAAGTGGTACCCTCCCGTTAAGAGATCACCCCGACGTTTGGCGTTTCGTGTGTGTGTGTGTGTGTGTATGTGTTTGTAGTACTTTGCGGGTCTTGATCATGATCGCGGGTGGGGTTTTCATTTTTCGTTGCGGTGTACCTCTTCGCGTGTTTCGCTTTTTTGTGTTGGTCATGTTAATGGTACGTTGAATGAGAAGGCCCTCCATTAATGATCGCAGCTGTCCGGATCGGATGCTCTCGTTCTTGCCCAAAGGTTATAGAGAACGAAAGCTTGAGCCAACGGATTCTTTGGGGGCTCGAGTGGGATGGAGAGCAGGCTTCCGAACTGAGATTGATGCCCAAAACGAAGACGTACAGTTCGAAATTGGAGAAGGGTGTATGTGGTTGAATATATATATTTTTTTATTATTATACCGACTGGTCAATCGGCTGGCTTCCCAGCGTATGTTGTGAGATTTAACGTCTGCTTGCTGGGAGCAGCAAAAGACTACAACTTGTATGCTCAAGGTTGTGAAATTCCACCACTAGAACGGAATCCGAAATCTTCTTAAAATTGACAATGACGCACTATTTATTGCGCACCATAGTTCGGACGAGTGCCTAAACTGATGTGCCCGAAGAAGATACAGTGAACCTTAAGTTCATTCAAATCCACTACAGTTGGCTTGAATAAAGTCGGTTTAGATATTTTCCAATCGCAGCCACAATCACGCGCATTCTATCGGACAATCTAATTCTTTGCTCCGATACGGTTGCCACGGTCACGGTCGAACATTGCGGGGTGTCTTTGACACGGAGGTGTACTTTCATCGTCGATTACACTCGTCCAGCTTGACACAGGACCATCTTTTACGGAACAAGATTACGGTGCAGTCTTTTACAACCACAACCTCCCGCCTCAAATGATATCTTGGGCAAATAAAACCGACAAGATGCGATTCTGATCCGACGGGCCGATTATTCGGGAAATGATTGATCATCTATCGGCAATCTGCTACCCTATCTGTGTCCCCGTTAATGACACTAATTAACTGCGTTTCGTTCGTTTTTTTATTTTTGTATGTTGTGTTGTATCGATAACTCCTATCGCACTACTAAGCTGGGGCTAGTGACGACTTCACGGAAGCAGTTCAACTGGAGAATGATTTTCAAAAAAAAAAAACCAGCACCCCCAATCATTCATACCGATCTCAACAATTTATATGACTCAATTCGCGATTGCCTCATCGCGGTACGCGCACCGCATGACAGAATCCGATAAGTTCGAGACGAAGTTAATACTGCTCCGGAATCCGGAATTCGCGCCCCACACCGCTGATCGCACTGCGGGGAAAAACTGGTCGTGACTAATTATTTATTCCGATTTGCTGTTTTGTTGCGCCTCCTTAGAGATAGCTAAGGTGATCTTAACGAGACACACAGTGCTGGCCGGGCAGTGGGTTAAGTGGGCGATTAGTTTATCCGGTATTGTGTTTCAGCGTAATGTTTGTCACATGCCGGGGGCTAAGTTCTCGGGTTATGAGTGATTCACTCAATACAATTGATCGGTGCACATGATCATATGGATATCCGCACCGCTTAGCTCGTTCATCAATGATGAGGTATGGGTGACTACACGATTGCACGATGTCGTACATTAAGACACGGTGGCAGTTATATATACAAAAAATCCCCACTTCACACCTCGATACAACCCGCACGGTACCCGCGTCGATCGTGCACGTTATTGTTTTGAAACAACTTTCCGTTTTCCGCTGTGACTCCCACGATAAAGGGAAAAGAGACCGAGAAAATAAAGGAGAGAGGTAGAGGTGAGCAGCACAAGTTCACTGTGCTTCATTGATCATCGGTGCTGGATGCAGTTGCACCGTTTCCCACCCCGTTGATCCGCGATTTTGGCGGCGCATTGAAGCGGAACAGGATAGTGGTGTTGTGTTCTCTCACTTTTTTTTAAAGAACGTATACCACTCGCGCAGCTCGGTGTCACTTCCTGGGTCACCGTTCGCAAAGTGCACGCGGGCGTGAAGCCTGGTTCACCTCGCACTACTTACATTTCGCTACACACTGGGTCACTTTTTGGTGCGTTTTCCAACACGATCGTTCGCCGTTAAAAAACACGGATACCGTGGCGGGTGCTCGTGATGCGAATGGTTCTCGACTCTAGCCAGCGATCCGCCCGACTCGGTGGCTCATTCTAAACTGTGGCCAACGTGCGCGATCTGGCGCGAACTAACCCGGCGATTGAGCGAACGAAGGTGTGTAAGATAGTATTGTGGCTGACTGTTTGCTGCCTTTCTGGCAGTGTTCGCATTAGACGCTCGGCTCTCTGGGTCGGTGTTTGTTTGGGCGCAGGGTTGGGGGATTTTTCTTTTCCTGCTTCCTTCCCTTCCTGACGCCACTTGACACGATTGCCATCGCACGCTTTCCGTAAACGACCACGTGTGGCTCGAGGGAAGATGCATTCAGTGACAAAATTTGTTGTCCTGTCTTGTCGTGTTTTGTGTTGACGAGCGGCAGCTTGTGCAAATGTGGTGGAATTTTAAAGCAGGTTTTCCAGTACGCAAATCGTCCACACGTGGTTCAGATACAGTAAAGCTCGTTTGTCTCGTATCACATGACGGGCGGAATGATCGCTTCGAATGGATATAATACCGAGGTTTATGTTAAAATTTGTAAATTTTCTCTTTTTTTCTTTTTTTAAACCATATTAACAATAACAATTATGATAAACAGCTACCAAAGGGCTATCACAAGGTCAAACTAGTTAACAAAAATCATATAGAATTGATGATTAAATCAAGTTAATGAAAGTTGCATATGATTAAACTGGCATGTAGCGTGGGAGGGATGGCAACATGGGTATCTGAGTGTGTTTTGCTTCATTTTATCTTTCGGATGACTCTTAACTGCACAAGTGGATGTACATGATGCAGGGGCAATGTTTACATTTCGTTTCCAGATAACCAAATGGAACAGCACATTTTATCAAACTTATCTCAGACGTATGATCTCATAAGATACTCGAACAGGTTGTAAAGATAATAGTTTTTGTATGAAAAAATAATAAAGTAATATAGTAAAGCTTCCCATTGGTAATTGGAGCAAGTTTTGATAACAATTGATACTTGGAGTAAGTTTTGGTACAAATTTGTCCGCGTTTTTAACCTTTTAACGACTGGCTCGTCTAAAATCGCCCGCCCCTTATGATATTTCCACATGAGCTTCCTGTCGTGTTTATTGAGCTGAACGATGGTGAGGTCATTCGTGTTTATATTGGCATTTAAAATAAATTAAATTCCTTACCTGGTGCATTCTTTAGATAGTTTGAACATTCCAATTATTTCGAGTAAGCAATGTAACAAGCACCACTTCAAACATTAACTATTTAAGAACGATCTGCATCATTAATTGTAACATTTATGTAATGCGGTTGCATAAGCCTACTACGTTGTTTCACTCTACATACAAAGTTTAACACTATGTAACAATGGTTTTTGGTGCACTCAGCTCGTCTCCTCCGTACCAACAAACTCCTTGTAGCCCGTCTGGAAGAATTCCTTCCGTAGCGTTAGCGGGGCCGCTTTCTGGCGAATCAAAT
The DNA here is from genome assembly GCA_000956215.1 of Anopheles farauti No. 4. Lineage (NCBI taxonomy): Eukaryota > Metazoa > Arthropoda > Insecta > Diptera > Culicidae > Anopheles > Anopheles farauti No. 4. Next base: position 27,031 of record JXWZ01000075.1, read on the forward strand.
AGTTTACGTTGCCCTTCGCTGTGTAGTAATCCTCACCGGTTAGTTTCCGAATAGCGACGTTTTTCTTTAAAATTTTGTCGTAGAATCGCGCCCCGGCATCGATCACATCCGGCCCAAGCCGTGCCATCTGCTTGTCGACATCGGTCTCGTAGTAGATCTCGGTCATGTCGGTCGAAAACGAGTAAATGCCAAAGCCGAACAGACCACAGATCGTGTACAGTATGAACCGCAACGAACGAGGGCGGGCATAGAAGTTACAGCGTTCGTTCAGCTGCGAACCCAAGCTGTAGGTGAATATCCACGAAACGGTCGGTACTATTGATTGAATTAACGATTTGTACGTTTTCATCGTCAGCAGCTCGCGTGCGATACCAAACACCTGCTCGTCCTCACTAAGGACAAGCGCATCTTCCAGAAGTTTGCCTGCCTCCGAGTTCCAGTCGATCGGTTGGTTACGTATCTTAATATCGGTACGATCGATCGCAGTCGCACTATCGTACTCAAAGTTGGACGGTATACCGACGTACGCACCGAACCGGGTCTTGAATGATCCTGCGTTGAACACATCGAATCCGTACACCATGAACGGTTTGGCAAACTTCTTCTCAAACTCAGACAAATCCAGTAGGCTTATAGCACGTTTGTAACGCTGTTCTAGCTTTTCCGATAGTTTTCTTTCTTCACCATTTCTGCAAACGAAAAAGATATAAGCAACAAAAACAACCATGGGAAATGCCGGCATCATACTTACTTGTACGCCTGCACAAACTCTCTGTAATAGGAAATGCAAATCGAGTGAGGAAAATAGTGCCCGGCGAATATCCCTATTGCCACGGTTGTGGCACCGTAAAATACAATCTGGCGGCCAGTTTCTGTGAGGAAAAACGATACTTTTCCTGCTCTTCCCATGGTGATGCAAAACCAAAACAACGTTTGTAACCTGATGCCACAGAGGGTGCATGAACGGTCATGTCTTTGGAGTGACATTTATAAAATTACCGCAAGTGTCAATATTTAAAATGACCAGTGAAGGCATACATAGTGATTGGTTTTGTTTATCATGAGTATTTGGTGTTGATTATAATAATAAGTATCAGTTAAAATAGTGTAGAGTTATCACAATCGTGATCAAATTAGTTCGTTGTAAGCTGTGTCGGATTCTTTCCATTCTGAAGAACCAATGGGTTTTGTTAGTAAATAGTTCCTTCCTTAAATTCTAAATGTAGAATGTGCACTTTATAACATGTAGTTTAAGTAATCGAAGCAGGGGCAATACGATTGCGATAAATCAATTTCTTCTTGTTTCTAATACAAAATTTTCGTCTGACCCAGCCGCAGAACTCTATGGTCAAGAATTCAACAATTTTAGACAAGTAAAATCCATTCTTTCCTAGAAACAATGCGACTGCACCACCAAAAGATACTGAAATTGAGATGTTAGTGAGTTTGTACATGTTTTTTTCTAAACGCATTCCAAATGTAGTTACCGAGTAAATCTTCGTAACTGAAAATAAGTACCCGCCGCAATCTCGTCTTGGGTTGTAGGATTTCCCAGCGTAGGGAAGCCTTATGCGTGAACGGGATACCTCCCTCGGCCGTCCTGTGTGTGCGCGTGTGTGTGTGTTTTAAGTGTAGGTGCAAGTGAAGGAAAACGTAATTGAAATTATGCTTAGTGAAACTACACTTTACTACCGTTCCAACGCACCACTGCGTTTTGCTCAGTGACGCTACGTAATAACCCACATCGGTGCAGGGTTTGAGGCACATGCAGTTCGCTGCGTCACTGTACCAGTTGGGATGTTGCTGCAAGCAGTACAATCCCCGCACGGTGCAAGGAGGTCCTTCTGCAAACGCACGAATGTTCGTTATATGTTCGTGTGATTAAAAACTGTCCGCACCAACGTATACCGACCGGCAAATGGATAAAAGTGTGGTCGGCAGCGACAAGCAGCCATTGCACGCTTTGCCCGGCAGCTCATGATGCAGAGGTTGTGGCTGTAGAACTGAAACAATTGCAAGACACTAGGTCAGCACTGGCTTATTCCGGGACATGCTCTTGGGAACCGGTGGACGGATCCGACTTCACCAATCCTACCGGTAAGTTCTCGTAGACTTCATCGTAAAAAAAACAATTACGCTGCCGCACCGTCAGATCCTTAAGACGTTCATTGGCACTGGCGAAGCGCACATGGAGTTTGCAATAACAAAAGATGGGGTTTAAATCTGATTAGGCGAAAAGTTGTGAGCATGGTGTTAGGAATACAGTGGTGACGGTGGCTTACACTGTTTCGAGCACGCTGTACACGGCAACTAGCTCATCCGATTCCTCGACGTTGGTGAACAGCTGATCGCTGGTAGCCACCTCATACGGCGAGTGAATGGCGTACTGGGAATGGGGAGAAGCATATGTAAACCGCAAGCTTACATCACTAGTTCTGCTTTCTACCATCGACTTGTCCACCTACCGATACCGTTGACCGATACATGTCCAGCTTCATGTAGCAGTGATGTTTGCTGAATTCACACGATATGGGAGTCCAACCAGGAACGTGCTTCTCGGAAGTGTGCCCTTGCCTGGGGGGCATGTTAAGTGAGACAGTTAGACGAAAAGCATTGCATTACACCGAAGTAAACGATCCACACGGATATATAGTTTCAAGAGATGGACAAAACAATGCCGGGAGCATGACTTTGTTGGGATATCTTAGAAGTAGCTTTCTCGAAGCAAAAAGCAGTACCCCATAGCCTGCTAGATGGAAGCTGCAAACTTGCAAACGGGAAGTGTACAACTTTTACTTGCTACACCGACTCTCCTACCATGCCAAGAAGTTAAAAAAGAATCGGTGTAGCAAAAAGTTTACTTCTTGCGCTGACGGTTCTAGTATGGAATACCTTATAAGAGCTACTGAAAACTTTGAAATTTCATTCCATTATTGACCATGAATTGATTGATACAACGAACATGTGTTATCGGTAGAAGCGTCTTTAAAGTAGAGACGCTTAGACTTCTGTTTAAGCTATCAATTACTATTGACGAACATACAAAATAACCTTCGAAACACTTATTAGACATGATCTTGGACAATTACTAAACAATTTTATGAATTTCAAACGACAAATTGAATCAACCAACTTATCAAATTTCCAAAGAAACATGATGAAACTCAAGATGCCATGAAAACAGTTAGCATGGCGTAATGGAAACGGAGACATTCAACACGTCGGAACGGATGCTTCAAATTAAAGATCTAAGAAAGCACGAAACAAGAACTGTGATTATCTTTATGGGCAGTTATTAAATTATGAACCCACTTCCCTCCCCCTAGCACGTGCAGGCTCACCGGGTGGCGTTGCCACGTTGCAGGAAGGAGAGTGGTGCATTCAGCGTATAGCAGATACCCCGCTCGGTGACAATCTGCTGCACCTGAAGTAGCGTCCCGTGGGTCGACTGGAAGCTGTTAATGGCGATGTCATGGTTTGGGTGTACCTGCCGGAGGAAACGAAGGGGCGTAGTAAGTTTGATTCCATTTCAGCACGGCTGCCAGTGCTGCAAGTTCTTCACCGTACCGCCCTGATCAGCTCTAGAACATCCACGTCGATGGCCAAACGTTGGTCGTCGAGAAAACGCGACAGATTGCCCAACTCTGTGGCGGTCGCACCGACGAGCGTTTGGACGAACTCGGCTAGGTAACGGCTCCCGGTGGTCTCATTCGACGTTGAGCCCTCCCGGGAGGCATCGTGGCCGGTGCGATAAATGCTGAAATGAAAGTTTCCCCGAGCCGTGTCAGTTGAAGGCTTCCGCTAAAGAGACGCTGGTGACACACGCACACCACCGGCGGGCGGTTGGACCGGCGTGACGATAGCAAGTCATAATTAGAATCGCCCAAGATGAAACCGTCTGCGTTTGATGTGCGAGCAACATTGTTAATGTAGTGCGGTGGGGAGATTTGGCATCGCTGCACGGTGCACGATAGGTTGTGTGTGCTTCTTAGGACAAAAATCTTGCACGGCGGCAGAGGAGGTACCTAGGGAGATTGTGGTTTTCAAATGGCGGAACATGCCGGTGAAGTATGAGCGTATGCTAGCTTTAAAGACGGATGATTTATGATTGTTTCTGGTACGATGTTTGAATATCATTTGGGGTTTTAATTACATAAAAATCTTTACTAGAAATAGACCGAAACGGAGGAAGATTATGTACGGTGACTAGCTACTATAAACATTTGGTTAGCTAAGTTTCTTAATCTAGTTTTTTCTTGCTTTAAGCTTCAATTTTTAATTTGACTATAAACTTTACAAATACAAAAAAATATTTTATTAAAACGATTCCAAACGAAAATGGTATAAAACAACTGCTGCAACTTGCTTCGAAGTAGGCGTGTTCACAGTAACCAAAAACGCCCACTTTGATTAGGAAAAGATTGCCGAAAATGCTTTCGCCGCTCAGAACCACATTCGCCCGGCGGTAGTAATTGCATAGCGGCTGGTCGAAATTGCGCGAAAAACAATCAACAATCCTTAGCTCATTGGGTTTAGCGCTCCCGGTGCTAAGTATGCAGTAATTGCACGTTTTCGAAAATATTCTCAAAGAAAGGCAAAATACATGGGTGGTTTTTCGGTGGTTACCGTGGAAGAATTCTCCAGAAGTTCGTGCGGGGGGAACATTAACAATTTAAAAAAATAATGATGATAAGAACAGCACTTCCCCTGCGCTCCGTCCACTGCTAGCGGTAGTATTAACCGGTGGCGCATAATAACGCCAAGCGCCACCGCGACCTTTACCATCTCACACCTTTCGCGAAAAAGGTAATCTTAATTATTATCCTACCGCTCCAGGTACGTCCGGGCCCGGTCCCAGTCGATGCGGTCGTGAAAGCAGAACGTTAAACCGGGCATGATGCCGATCCAGTCGCGGTAGTTTTTGTCCATCTGGATGGCGGTCGGGTTGGCCGCGTAGCGAGCGTACTGGTACTGTCCCAGAAATAGCATACCGCGCACCGCCGCCAAGATCACAAGCGCCCAAAACACCCTGCGAGAGCATAGGATAAAAAGGGATGCACAAAATGTTAAATAATAAAAACGAACCAGTTGCTGCGCTACCCAAAGGCGTGTAATCCGCCTCATTCGTCAACGGTGGCGGCTTTGCGGCCACATGTACCTTTCGAGTGGATGCTTTCGCTGATCAAACACATACTGCAGCCCGGGCAGCTGTAGAACAGCCAGAAACTTTTGATTAAAACTCGCGCCCTTCACGACGCCGGAAGGCACAACCGCCGCGGTCTGCACCATCACACTCGATACGGAATTTGGGTCGAGCTGCGTAGCACCCCACACCGAACCGACCACCCTCGGTTAACCGGAGGGTTATAGTAACTCGATTTATTTTCCGGCAAAAGAAATTTAATCCAACCGCAGCAAGGCAATATGCTTTGTTGAACAAGCGATGGGATTATTTTCTTGTTAAAGTTCCGTACCGTCAGTCGTTTGATGATGGCGTCCTATACGCCCGGCAAGCATTCGGGACACTGATTTGTCGGGTTTTGGTTATTAGCGCCCAGGCTCACGGGATGCGCCTGGCCCCGAGGCGTCAATATTGATCACACCATAAGATACCGGAAAGGGATCACGATCAGATCACTAAATTAGAACTGATACATCGCGGCAAATGCGTGCACATGGATCGGAACCGTAATGAAATGGACGTTTTATGAGCCGAGCGCCATGTGGGGATTATTAGAAATTAATTAGAAACGCCACCTAGCCGCTGGGAGCAGCCTGGACGGGCTGGGTGGTCCCGAATCTTGATATCGTGCTCCTTTTATTGTCCCACTCCCATACCGGGTGATGGGATGGTGTTTCCGAATGTAATCCAAACCCCCATGCGAGCTTTTTATTATCCATCCTCGTTTCCCTTTTGTTCGGTTCGTGAATGTAATGAGCGATCGATGAATATTTTTGGAACACGGAGTGTAATTAATCCTTTTCCTGAGACTCGCCGAAGCGATTCGCGTCGGGTGATTCGAACCAGTGAATGCTTTTCAAAATCGTTCCATACTGTGTTTTTTTCTGTAGTAAAGTTAATCTTTACACCATGTTATACTATTTTTACATGCTAGCGAGAAGAAGTGCGAACAAAACTCCCACCGAGGTAAGGCATTACTTCGGAGAACTCAAACGAGAAGACGTTTTCAGTCTGCGTTGCGCTGCGTTCACCACCGCAGGGGGTGTGAAAAGTTTGCAAATGTGTCGATTACGTTTCGCGCATCGTAAAACCGTGCGGTACGTGACACTCATCCCAACGGAAACTTTGTACGGATGGGTATTAAAAGCATGCATCTCTTGTTCACTGTCCAACTTACGGCATATTCCCTGCGGCACTTAATGCGGGTCAGAACGAAGGTGGCAAAGTTTTTTCGTCGCAAATACTCACTTGGGGAGTATATATATTTTTTGTAAACAGTCGGAAACTGTCCGTTCAAAAACGATCATCATCAATGTAAAACGATCGTTATGTTGCAGAAGGCGTTTTAGGAGCTTTATTTAAATATTTCCGTGAAATCGTAGTGAAATATTAACAGAAATGTGACCATTCTTACCTGGAAAGGGATTCAAAAATGTCAATTTTTCGAACCCGCATTAGATACTTACCACGGTTGTTGATTTCTTTCCACATAAACACATTGCTTTGAATGTTTAAGGACATGCTGTTAAAATACTATCAGAAAATTCATTTATTCCATTTTGTTAGGATTCCACCGTTTCGTCTATCGCTCTATCGACAGTGTTGAGTAGTTGTTGTAGTGGTATTTTGTTACATAAAAGTGGTGTGCGCTGTGCATGAACAGTGGTGTCGTAACAGCACGGAAGCACAACCGATCCGATGATGTTCTACTACTGCGACCCAGCACGATCATGCTGCTGCCCTACAATCAACGGTTAGCTCACGTGTACGTTACCGGCTCAGTGCTCCTCAACAAACGCTGTCGTTTGCTGTCAACTTTTCATGCAAATTCTACACTTCCAACATTATGTTGCCTCCGTTTCCAATACCCTCTACTTTTTGGGCTAGTATCCTAATGTGTAGTGTGTGTGTGTGTGTGTGTGTGTGTGGTAAAATGTGAATCACAATGATGTAAACTCAATCGAGAGATACTCCTTTTTCCCTCTGTTTGCTGTTCTTCATTCATTGGTATGAAACTTGTAACACAGTAATGGTCCTCGACGTTTTTTGGTTTGTTTCTTTCTCACAATAAAGAGCTACACACAGTTCTCGTCAAAAAATCGGTGTGCGTGTGGTTTAGGGTTTTTTTCTTCTTCTGTTAGTTACAGTTGCATAGTATGAGCGAGGATTGTTGGTGCGCGAGGTGCCTTAGCCGATAGAGAGGATACAGGAAACTGCAGGATTAGGATGAACGGTTAAACGACAACGACGAGATTAGCCTAGAGGGTGCGTAAAGAACAATGTAGTAGTTTTGGGAGGCCGTTCGATATTTGCTTGAAGTTTTCCTCCAGTGGAGTGAAAGAGTAAAAACGAATGAGAAAGAGAGTTAGTAGTAGTAGTGTTAGTGGTAATAGTAGTAGTAGTAGTAGTAGTGGTAGTAGGAGTAATAGTAGTTGATGCGGATAGAACTAGCATTAGACAACGATACAGATGCTAGGCTAACAGGGGTACGAAGATTACGTTCAATTGAGATATGTTTTATATAAGGTGAAATGGGTGCGAAGAAGAGTCTAGAATTTGCTGCCAAGGTTAACATTTGCTGCTGGTAACAGGTGTTTTTAGGTGAGTTTGTTACACATGCTGCTCGAATAAACGGTTGCTTCCTCTCCCACGTACACACGATCTTCTAACAACAGGATTCTCACAGGAGTGTAGTAGTGATAAGGCTTAGTTTGCGTAGTTCATGCTTAGAATATCGTCTAGAATCGTACCTTTTTCTAATGGTATTCCTTTTCGTTTCAAATCTTTTCATCTTCAATATCCTGTCGTTTCCACCCGGTATTGTATTTGTCTTGCATGGTATGATGCTAACATTTTAATAAAGTTTCATCTCCCAACCGTACGTAACGCTAAAGTATATGTTATGGACATTGATTAAACAGTTTGGTTTTTTTTTCTTCTTTCTATTTACAGTAGGATATATGTTGTCTAAATTTCATCTTAATCGTTTATATCATAAAAGTCGTTCGAAAGGTACTTCAATGTTCGCTACTTCGCCAGACAGTTTTTCGTTTTATTCATGATTTCACACACGAGTGAATGGTTTCTCATATCAAACTGCTAGTCAGACATCGAATCAGTTGTACACAAATTGGTAGTAAATGCTACATGAATATGTTTTTTTGTTTTTAATTGTATTTCACCATGCACGTTTAGGGTCAAAATTACAACTTTCTGTTTATATATATATCTCTCTTTCTCTATTTCTCACGATCCTGCTGTTTTCTTTCATTCTCTCTTGCTCTTTCTCTCTCTCTCTCTCTCGCTTTATCTTTCTACCTATCTCTGTCTAAGTCGATACTACAATTTTAACTGACGTTTGCTGGAGGGAGATTACGCGAAACAAGACACAAAGTGGTCCCGTGTCAAATACAATTTTATCAATGTTTGTATCTTCTTATCTAGAGGATTTGGTTTGCTGGGTTCGCGTTAAAATGTACATTTTGCGTGGTACAACACCTCGCTATTCGTATGATGCTGCCATTAGCAATCTGTAATTAGTACACACCCGAATCGGTGTACTAAACACGCGGCGTTTTGGTTGAAAATGTTTGCGGCCGGTGTGGTGAGGGAGGAACTTTGTGTTGGTAGTATTAGTGCGCATTGCAATTGACTAATTGCTCAATTTCAATCTGAGTAGCACAAACAAATGGCAAGCCGAATTCTAATAAGTGTGATCATACAATGAATTTATCCCTTAAAATATGCAACCTACTCAGCACGTCGTTCAGATGGCAATTTAAAAGTAATACTTTCATTGGATGTTAGTTTGCCTGCAACAACAGAGGAGGAAAACGAAAGGGGTGATTTTTTAACCTTCTATTAGCCACGTTAATACCTTACTATTCATTTCAATTAGGTGAAAACTTTTTTTTATAGGAGCGAATAATTATTGTCTCTATATGTGATTCCTTTTTTTTAACTAATGCTATAATCAACGCGCTTAGTCAATGCGGTTTGGCTTAGTCCGATGAAATTTATCATCATTTTTACTGCAAATTATTCGTTCCACCGTTAGCCCCATTGCGTCGTCGTTCAGATTCAGTTAAACGATTATTTCACTAATTGGCGGCGCTCGGTTTTACGTACCAGAAACCCATCCGATCTTCTTCCACTATACAAAAATTCATTGCAAGTGTCCATCACTTTCACCGCTATTATGACGGTGTGAAAGTAAGACGAAAGATTAGCATGAATTAAATCAACGTTCTGTTGGGATAGGCTCGTTCGTGAAAAAGAAAAG
>JXWZ01000077.1:0-22552 GCA_000956215.1 Anopheles farauti No. 4
GCAAAACCCACAACCAAAACATGTCTTCTATTGTCATTTATACTCCTCTCGCTTGGTGCGCCACAGACGTCACTTATTCTGCCAACGTAGTGAGAAATATTAGGATTGAAGATATGGTTTCTGTACTGAATATGCTTCACATCCGTTGAGCAAAATGTTCGTATAAACACAGTTACTGCAAAGGAAGAAACGTCCAATGGTATTAAATTGTTGATTCTAGTACGGATTGGATCCTTCCTCTGGTTCACCGTAAAAATGATTCGTTTGTTATAGCCAATGACTAAGCGAAGTATTCAGACAGACAATGGAGACATTTTCCAATGACCAAGTGTTGCTTACAAACCTCCTTATCAACATGCTCCTTCTACGCTTTCCAGTACCCTGTGCATATATGCGACATGAGGATGCGATAGATGCATCTGTTCCTGTGTAGACAAGGAGCATGATAGTACGGCTTTAAGCACTGATTTATGCATCCGAGCAATGGCTTTGTGCAAATTAAAAGCTTAATCCTTACGATATGGGTATTTGACGCAGGAAGTGGAACGACCCACTCGAACCAATCTCTTGCCGGTCGTGACCCGATCCTATTGCGTTTTATGGTGCCGCCCTGCTTGCAAAGTTTGTTTTATGATACATTTTGCGATCCCTCGGGTAGGGTTTCATACAAAGCGACAATGATTTAAACCTACTTTGTCTGCAGTACACCCACTGCCAATCAAGGGTTCCCTCTTGTGCTAGCGCAAACCTTTGCCTGCGCCAGCTGGTATAAGTAGACGCGCTCTGGGTGGTGCTTATGGTCTGCTTTGAATGGTAACAATTATCTGAATCTGATCAACATATTTATGACCAACATTTGCTGACATGAAAATTGATTGTATGTGTAATCATTGGAATTAATCACAATGGCATATTGTCCTTTTTTATGTTTATTATGTTATTATTTTATTTTTATGTTATTATTTTATTTAAACTATTTTTCTAATTCATTGCGGTTACGTTGAATTTATTTATACAATTTACAACTTACTGATACATATTCTTAGTCTCTTTTAATTCAATCATTCATTATTTTTGAACTTCCAACAAATCACATTTGATAGAATAAAAAATAATAATATAAATGAACTCAATATTTATAACCTTTCATACAACTGAGCATATATAGAACGAGTATTGCGCGAAGCCAAAGTAATAAAAGGAACCCGTATTGTGAACCGCTAACAATACTTGAATGTATGAAAAAATAAAACCACAAGAATGCTTTGTACGTCGCATAGTAGATGCTATGACAATAATCAAACATTTTTATTATATTCGAATACTAGGAAAGCATATCATCAAAAGCATCATAAATCTATGCACATTTATACATACACACACACACACACACACACACAAGAATGAATATTGAATCATATGAAACATTTATTGCGTTTTATTCACACGAAATGAATCATTGATAGTTTACACAGAAAAAAAAAGAAACATATCAAATTATACATATTTCATATTCATTACATACATCTCATAACATACGACATACAAATTATAACAAAAACTACCTTTAATAACTTGATCGTCAAGCTTGTAGCTCCACAAGTTACGCCCCACTAATAATGGATAGTGACCTTCACTGTTTTATACTACTCTCAAATAGAGCTGAAAGTGGAATTTTATCGAGGGATTCCAGTAGCGTTCCACAATCTGGTCATGCTGGGTTCGCGTGGACCAATTGATGGATCAACAGAAAAAGCAGAACAAATGAATCCATTATCACTAAATGGTTGTCACTGACTGAGCGACACAAAAAGGAGCACAAGCTCCTACATTCACTCTCAGCCTTCCTACCATTTTATCAGTTTTTCATGCTGCTTCCTCCAAACGTGTAGGATGCACGGTAAAGAAGGAGAATGGTGAAGCGTGGGGAAACTTTAGCAGTTCCACACTTCATGGTATTCATAACGAACGCGACACTCCTTCGATGCCGATCGGTTCATTATTGCTTTTTGGAATGGTTTGGTTCGTAAAATTAAGCTCAATATTGATGGTTTCAAGAGGTAGAACATTTTTTGCACTTCCTTCTATGTGTTTCACACCAAAGTTAGTTCTATCTTGAACACGATTCAACAGCCGTCGGCGTTCTGGAGAAGTAAGAACTATTCGTTTGATTGCTGGAATAATACCACCTCAATCGACACCCCGATAGGAGGGACTAATAGTGCGAGATAATGTAAAGAACAATTCGTCACGAACGTCGCCACACACTCAACTAGTGGCAAGAATTACATCAGGCTCGCAATCATGCAAGACTCACTGGGAGCTCATTATATCATTCAGTATACCTTCTGGATCATTCCTCTTAGCTTCACTTGCCCCTGAACCGATGTAATTGCGCTCAAAAGGGGTTTCGATATACATTCTACCGGTAATCAGTATAACGTTGTCCCAGCGTCACTTGACGCTGTGAAATGCAATTAAGCACAATGAATTAACAACTATCGACCACGCGCGAATCCATGAACGAATAAAAAACAGGAGCCAAGCATAATACAGACAAAATCTAAAAGAAGCTATTCCTTCCGCTGAAATCTTACATTTTTATCACACTTCATTCGTCGCTTTGTTGGAATCGTTTTTAATTGAATGTGATGAAACACTGCAAGGTAAACTTCTTAGTCACGATGTACTACGTTCAAAAGATTTCGCTATACGCTGTGTCTATCTGATGCAATCTTGTTGAAACTTACAGCGAAAGCGCACTATTTTCCATACCAACCGTGAAGTGTATACTGTCCATCCATTGCACTAAGCAGCAGTACGAGAGAAGAGAAAGCTAAATCAAACTCCACAGAATATTAACAAATTACGAACAGATAACTATGCGGAACTGCAAGACGATACATTTTCTTTTAGAGTATGCTTAGGGTATCCCTCGAAATTTGGGAAAAGATAGTTAAATCTAGCGATTGCTGATGACCACTTGAGATTCGTACCGTTTTTTTAAATATTTGTTAAATTGGACAAAGACACTGTACAACGCACGATTTAGTTATCGTTTCATTGTTTACACGAAGAGATTCTAGGTTTAATGGCAGATGTTTATCATTTAGTTTTGCACGAACAGTGAAGCATCGATCAAATGACAATCATTTGCCATTACATCCGATAGCCGTACAGGGCATCCAGTTTCGAGAATTTAACTTTTTTCTGATCCACACGAACTGAGGATGCCGACAAACATGTAAACTCGCTCATTAACTCTGCTAAGCACAAAACTTTACTCGTTACCTTTGCAATCAAATTAGACAGCTGTGTAAAATGAGAAAACTTTTATTTTCAATGAAAACACTCTCACGCTTGTAATGTTACTACTGAGAGCACATTCAAAACAACAATTCAAGTGAGTTATTAGTAAGCATTAGCGATGGATTTCGAAAACTAAATAAACCGCTGAAGTACATCTATTATTTGTAGGTTATCGGCGATATAACTATAGATAATAAACAAACTACAATAAACGAAACAACTATCTCATAGCATGAACTAGAGCGTTCTAAAAGGCAGTAACCGGTATTCCGTGTTATCCCAGTTTGGAAATTAATAACCAACAATTGGCCCATCCAACTTTATTCCAACAACTTCAATTGGCCCATCCATTCATCCATGAATGGAAATGTATGATACTAGCAATTAATTTGTTCCGAAACATGTTCAAATTTTCGAAAATTTTATTTTAATTAATATAATTCATCTTTATAGAAAATTAATTCCTGTCTATCATTACCTACATAGAAAAATAGCAAATTACTTTTTGGAATAGAATAGAATCAGCATCAATGCAAGCGTCAGTGCTATCAGAAAAAAACTAAACTTCTCCCATACAACAGAGTCCAGCAATGAAGATAATCTTCTTTGCTTTTAATGTAACCGTATTTTTCATAATGCCTCCTTTAAGTAACCATGAAAAGCTTGAAGAAACGAAGCTGAACGTTATCATACCTAGCATCATCGTTAAACTGGTGTCTTTGGTACCATTGCTACACGACGGGTATCGCACCATCGATAGGAAAAGCAATGACGAGGAAGAGAAGCAGTAGTGCGGTGGCATGAACTTATTATGGGTTTCTTGGTTGGAAAATCGCGCGAAAAGAAAAATTTTACATCGTGCAGCTTTTGAGCTACACAAGTTTAGTCGTTCTTCCCAACCGGTCATCAGCCTGTTAGCCTGCAAACAGGACACACAGATACACACCGCACGGATACGCTCGAACCATTACTAGCCCCCGGTATCCCTACATCGATGAAAATCTTCCTTAGGTTGACTGATAAAAGCGAAATCATGCATTATGTTTAATATCGAAGTTTTTCGCTTACCACAAACCATCGTTTTCTTTCCTCGCTCCGTTTCCGGCATCGTTTTGGTGGTAGTTGTTTAATGCACCCAAAGCAGTAAGCTAATAAGAACACGTCAAGGTTTGTGTAAAATGCCACCGGCGACACTGAGGGAAGATTTCTTGAGATGGAAGCAGCATGGGAATATAATAAGATGCAGTAGATGCAGAACAAAGTTCGTGTATCTTTCGATGGATGTTATGCCACAAAGCTGAACATGTTGTGACAACCCCCACGGCATTAATTGTACATACGGCTTTGACCGTAATATTAATATAAAATAATATTACGTAGTGTACATCTATCATGATCACATTCAAGATCTTTATCGTTTTTTTGTTTTATCTCGTTACCTTTTTTCGTCCCTTTCTGTCTCTTTCTCTCTCTCTTTCTCTTTAGATCTGTCTAACCGCAACGTTGACTAATCACTTCTGATGAAGTGATTTGTTGGTAAATGTCATCTAGTTGAGAGGCACCAACCAGAATCTCTATATCTATGGCTACCGGAAGCGAAGACGACCAGGACACATGCACTCCGGAAGCGGATATCTAGCAAAACTTTTCAATCACTCGCACGAACAGCCACCGTAGGTCAACCGGTCCGATGCAAGATTGATCACAGCCGAATGCCGAAACTTCTCCGCCAACAAATCAACCCCCACAGGCCGCTTGATCCAATTCTGCCACGACACCGACACGAAACACTCTCACGTCCCTGCGAACCCGTATTCAACGCACTCCCTCGTTTCCTATTTTATCCACAGAACCGTAGGAATATATTGGAGAAAAAGTTGGAAGAATTTACCCAAGCAAAGTGGCAGCGGCATGGTGTGTTTGTTTTAATAAAAAAGTTTTTCGATTTTGACGAATTAATTCATTGCTGAAGTTTGACGGCTCGTTGGCCGCCTGGGTGTGGTGTTGGAGAGGGTGGATTTCGCAGTGTTTTTCCATCCCATACTGCATGTTGTATGCTGTTGAGTATTAGTGCTGGAATAAACGGCGCAAAACGTCAGCGACTATCAGACGACGGCGGCTCGTAGGATCGAGCGAAAGGGATACACATACGTAAACATGGAAACATTTACACAAACCGAACCGAGTGGTGTGTGGTTGGTGTTGTTGGTAATGTAGGTCGTTTTTATGTAGAGCGGCTTATGCTTTTTTGTTCACTTTTATTCAGAGCTCCGTTTAGAAACGTTGATAAAGGGTGTTGGAAAACGAAAAAAGGGAAAGAAACATAAAACGCGTCGTCCTGCAAAACAAGCTGAATTTTCACCCGACAAACCGTTCCCGGGTGGGAACTCGGTTAGGGGTTGAGGTGATGAATCAGGAGTCCAGCAAAAATCTAAGCTAAGCGGGCAAAGTTTTGCTTTTAGGTGGCCTGTTTGTTTGCTTCGTTCGGTATTAATTCGGAGCGTTTTGTTCGGGTCTACCTACAAGTGCAGTGGCCGTACGAAGATAAGAAACTTCAACTGGGACGGATGACTTGGCAGTACAAGGAAATTTTCCAGCTGGTTCAGCTTGAAAAGCTGAAACTTTTTTAGAAGAGGTACAGTTTACCAAACTTCAATAACTACAAAAAGTGCAAAAATATTGCCAACAAAATTAGTCTGCCAATTAATTATTGAAGAAATGTTTACGTTTCGACGCATATATGCAGTGCTTATGTTTAACAACGTGAACTAAACAAATAAAAATACAAGAATGTCATACCTTCGCTAGTTACCGCTGGTCTTCCGAATACTCTGAGAGATGATATCGTAGACGTAGCCGCCACAATGCTTTTGGCTGTGGTGGTCGTCGTCGTCGATGTTGTTGGCTGTACTGGAATAGCCGATTGGACGTAGTTGACCAGAATGATACTGATCACCCCAAGTGTAAGGGAGACACGCAAGCGCTTCATGTTTACACTTAGCCTCGATTAAAACTCACTACAAAAGTAACCTTCCAGTGATAGGATCGTGGTCCCTATCCGCTGAAGAACGAAACAGCCCCACTGGAGAGCCGGCAAAGTAAAGACACGAATTATCTGCTCCTGTACGAAATTCACCTTAGCGACCTTTTTATGTTTTGCTTACGGTTGTCAGTTACGATTCTCACTGCGAAATGGACGTGTGTTCCATGCGGCCTTTGTAATCACACGCACGCGGTAGATCTTGCACAACACTTCTTGCTGCGATGATTTTAATAAATAATTATCAATACATTTTTATGCGCCCCACAGGTGCTTATCGGTCAAAATGCCCTTTGCAGGCGGTCTTCCGTTTAACGCCGCTGATTTATGATGCCCCGTAACACCAAGCCACACATTCACGTATTATAGCTGCGGCGGAAGAAGGAAAGCAGATCGAGTGACTATATTGGCACGTTGGCGCGAACGTCACGTCGTCGCGAGCTGACAACTTTCACAAAATTAATCAATCTTTCGCAACAAGACGCCAATCTTGTTGCCTTCACCGAATGATGCAATTATGCTCCTGCACGCTGCTAGTTCACACACGTAAGCACCGGAAAACTAAATATGTTAAACTTTTCTTTCAACCTTTATCATGTGAGATACAGAACAGCTGGTAGTAATCTGTATAGGAATGGCCAATATTATTTCATAACTGCACAGACTTTGTTTTTTTTTGGTTTTGCACGAAGAGATTATGCCAATCGTACAAAATCAATCACATCAATCTGCACTTTTGCCGCAACATTTGAAAATTACGATCTATTCGAATATAAAGAACCTATTTTGGGCAAATCGGTTTTAAGGTACTATCCGTTATTTGCAGTAAAAATTTGTAAATCACACAACGGAACACTAACTCACGAGCGTTAAACGAGGTGCACACTCGAAAGAAATTGTGCTACGCACGATTTTCCAGGCGCCCCGACACTGAAAGCACAACGTATGTTCTCACAGTGTGTAACCACTTCTTAGGTTGTGTGTCATTACGCCACGAGATTCACTAACAGACTGAATAATCCGTCCTCGATAGTCTTGCAGACTCCGTCCCCACTCGACTGGTGAAGCTGTCGGAAGGCTGCTGCTTTCAGGGCCAGCGCTTATCATCGATTTTCTCCCCTATATCCCAACTTCACGTAAGCTCTCCGACAAGCGCTCTCATTATTTGCTCGGAGCACTCAGCATCCCAGACACTGGTGAGGACAGCATCCGTATCCGTAGAATATTGCACCGACGGGCTCTCCAAAACTGTACAGCATGGCGATTTCGCTCTATGCTTTTCTCCCAGCGTATTGGTGGGTTCCTGGATCGACATTAATTTTGCCTCAGCATTAAGAAGAGAAATACCAGGCGTTATCAATGTTTTCAAGCAACACACTGCTCACATTGGCAGGGAGAGCATGCCTTCGTTTTCCTTGAGAGTACGTGATTTGCGCTCAATAAGAGAGCTCACATATACTAAAACGTGCATGATGAGAAACCCGGTTGGATAGATAAGAAATGGTTCAGTTAATGCAAAGAACTACAGTGAACAGTTGTTTCTCCTCACGACCTAGGTTCCAATCATTTTAATGCTCCCTCTCACAACAAACCAACTAGCACGTGTACATAAACGCATTATGTTGTTCACATACCATGCTGACAGTGCCGCTTGGGAGGTTTGGATTAATACTTGAAAGACTTTGCTTTGTGTTGAAACGCACAACAATATAATATAACGCTTTATGTCTGCAAAACCTGTTGAAGATGGCATATTAAATAATGTTGGTCTAAGAAAACTAATAAGTCAATAGATTTAAAATAAATAAAAACACTTTTTATCTTAAGCTTAACAGCAAAAAAATTTAAATAAATATATTAAAGGTATACTGTGCATGAAGTGTTAGTGCAAAAACACCAAATTAATTTGTTTTATCATAGCATATTTTATTTTGATGTAGTTACTATTGTTTAAAGTAATTTTTTTTTCTTTTTCGTCTGTTGCAATTATTAAATTTTAATACAGTAATTGTAAACAAATATAACAAGCACAATTTTTTAAGCACAACTAGCAAAACACATGTCCAACAAGCTGTTGAATCTAATTATCTATTCATGAACGTATGGAGGAGTCAGCCGTAACACGTTCAACGGATAAATGCAACGAACATCTCGCCTTCGGTGTTGACTCCCGAGGGCAAACGGGTTGAAGCCAATCCCGAATCGGAAACTTGTCCACCCGGTTATGTCAAGAGTAGGCTGAAACATCTATTCATAGTTTTCTCTCTAGACGATACTTTTGAATGAGACTACCATTCGTGTTATCAGTTGAGCATAAAGGCAATCAGGTAATGAGGCTTTTTTATAAACATCTTACTTTCTACACTAGTGTGAATGTTATTTCACCTCACAGACGAAGAACTAAGCATACCTGTACCCCTTGATAAAACCATCACAATGTGGGTATCTCATTTTCCAAAAAGCATCGCCACGCGAAACCGCGCTCTGTTGTAGCTAGAGCTGAGTTACATTTATCGCAAGAGAAAATGTTACTCTTTTCGTACTCTCGTTGCGATAGCAACAGCAGGTGCGAATGGAACATGGAAAATACTCTCTGCATTTTTTCTTTTGAATAGAAATTCTTCACTCATAGCAGTGGAAATATTGTTCTGAACGGCTGGAAAAGCTCTTCGCTTGTGCTACAATTAACATTGTTTTTTTTTTTTTGTTGGCTGAGTTCCTACAATGTTGTGGTTGTTTGTGTACTATATTGAAAGAGAAGACTCTTTTGCTGTAGCTTATTGTTCTTAAATTCGATTTAACCATCACTTTGGTTCATTGAAGTGACAACTTGCTTTTCTTTCTAGTTTAGACATAACTAATCATGTTTTTAGTTCGAATATTTTTTGTATCGTTGTTTTGTTGGGTTGTATTCTGTCGTAAATTTTCGTGTCGTTTAAATTTTCAATTAGTTTTAGTTTCTTGCATCTAGATGCAGGAAAATTTGAAATACAAACGAAAAAATAAATTTTAAGAATATCGTTTGCAAATTTGATTAAAATCCTAGAAAACACCTAGAAAAACATCTATCATATAGCAACTTCTAGCAACGGTTTAATTGACCATCAGCCAATTTAAAACAATTTAATTAAAAAAATTAACCTTCTTCGTATCTTTTTGGTGTCTAGGGGCTTTTTTGCTGATGAAGATGTTAGAGACCAATGGAACGACAAACCAATATCGCAGTCTTTTTACGACCGTCTTCCTTTAGGGACGATTGATGTAGTCTAGTGAAATAGTCTAGTAATGTAAAAGGATGCTATGCTAAAAAGCAAGAGAGTGTGGGAACTGATACAATTATACCTCTGGCCGATTACAGACACATAACATTGTATTAACTATTAACCAAAAGTTGTATAAACTATTAATCACTTAAACTGCTATCCAAACTTACTGCTGTTATCGCGATATTGGTTTGCAATTATTAAAAATTTCTTGTATCAATTTAAACTGAACAAGGAATAAATTAATTACATTATAATGAATGATTGATTTAACATGAACGAATGCATGAATTAAAAACAGAATAAATTTGACCACCCAAATAAATCCTTTTGCTAACTCGATGATTGGGTACATAAAAGTTAAAATGATAAACGATGAGGTCTGTCCGATAAGTGATTGGCACTTATCGCCCTGCAAAAACGCTCATAAAAAACATTATCATCTCTTTTCGAAACACCTTCTAACTGTTTGGAATGAAAAACTAAAGTTTTTCCGTTTACTTTTTCATCAATTTTATGTGCATGCGTGGGGAAGCATGGTCGTACAAAACAAACATAGCATCTTCAGGGCGGGAAAGTTCTCATGTGCAGAAAAAAGTTGAATAAAATGCGATGCTTCAACAGCATGCACTGGCAAAGGAAATCGGATCAGATCCTCGAAACATGCGGACATGTTAAGGCATCATTAGTACGAAAACTTTGTTTCGCAGTTGATGGTTTCGCTCTCAGTCGAAGAAGACAGATGATGATTACATTCGCGTGCGTAAGCGAGTGCGTGTGCTTTTCTTTCGCTTCTCGATTTTGCTAATAAAACCGTAAAGCAACTTTGGACTTTTCCCTTACGCATATTACGCCCATTTGTGTCGACATCACACCGACGAGGACACTTTCCTTCCTTCTGTGAATCTGTGTCTTTGGAGAGACTAGCGAGTAAAAAAAAGCCTACCTCCAACGACCTTTCGCACGTGTCGGAGTAGCATCCCACGAAAAGTGAACACGATTCATCTTTGGTCTCCAGTTTGGAAAAAGAACATACCGCCTATAGCAACAGCACCGATGGATAAAAATTCGAGGGCCGGCGTTCGCACAGGTGGCGGACGCGAGGATTATCTTTTACGGAACAAGAAATTCAATCAATGTCAACGACGCTTCCACAAGGTGTTGTGTGCCTGCCGCACTGCTCTCATCTGCGTCTTCTTGCGTTGAAAGCGTTGGGATACTTTTTCCTGCTCCGTTTTTTTTCTTCTGAAGATTATTCCATATTTCCTTGCGTTAGGCCAGCAGTACACGACAGGTTGTAGAAGTCAAAGCGGATTCAACTTAACCACACCTTACATGCACTTCAACACAGTCCTCAACCGTTGTTGCTACGCATTTGAGTGTCCTTTTTCGCGTGCTTCAAATGTCAAATACCATCAGACACCTGTGAACTTCGTTTTTTTAACAGAAAACAAAAAGCGAAATCATAAAATACTATACATCCGCCGATCAGCAATGTAGTGCATAACAAATACGAAACTATGATGCGTTCAGAATCAATAATATAACATATGTACATAATTTTTAACAACTTCTAAGGAAATGTAGTTGTAAGTATAGTCAGCTTTTAAGAATATACGCTTGCTTTATTAACGCTTTACTAATAAGAACACTAAAACCTGAAATATATTTTTCTCTGATATTAATTAACCGAAGTCTGTGTGTAATTGATTTCCTTTCCATAAAAGATTTTTTGTGTAGTTTCATTGGTTCTAATCGTGTATTTGTGGCAGGGTGTTACTATCAATGTTAAAAGAAAAAAACACTAACGCCTACCGTCTTTTTTGGGCCCATCATGGAAAGACATCGGCATCGCTGGTGATAAAGCATAAAATATTCAAGACATGACGACACACCCGGTACACATCGTGTCTTTAAAATCAGCACGAGCTTATGCTCAACGAACCATAGTCAGAGCCGTGACCATCGCGACGGAAGGCAAGAACGTTTCCAAAACAGAAAGATTTTTTCTTCCTCCTTGTTCCGACAACCATCCCGAGTATATGTCACCTGAGTAAAAACGTTTTTGCACTGAATGCCACACATTTTAGGCTTCTTGAAAGATCATCTTTTACCGGGCTTTTTGAAAAACATTTTTTAGAGTGCCTGCTCCAGAACGCTGCTTGTTGCTTATTAAATTTGCTATTCACTGGTAATTTATTCCAACATATGCTAATCATAGTCACAGGAAATGGATCTCCCAAAAATACAAAAAAAAAACATCTCCTGTTATATTCATCCCAACAAAAGAGTTTTGTTGGGAACGTCAACTTGTGAGAACCAAATGGATGTCCTGGGAGAAACGTTCATTCACAAACTCTACCAAATCGGGGAAAAAATCATCAGAACCAAAATTCATGTTTCATACAGCGATATAGAAGGCGTCTTTCTTCGTATAGAGGTTGCTACAAGCTTTACGATATCATGGCATTCGCGATACCCGGAACATCTCTGCTTGCTACCATAGACAACCATACGCTCAGCGTCAGGTAAGCTATTCAAGTTTCTATTCACTGCCAGCGGGTTAAACAGGAATTCGTTCAAGTAACGACAATTCTATAGGGACAGAAAGCAATCGAGATGCAAAACATATAGTGGTAAAAAATATTACGCCCTTACGTACTGGAGAAGCCACAATGAAAAATTTGTTTTATTTTTAAATTTAACTAACTCGGAATATACGAAAAATATTTTAGAGAAATGATAAAAAAATGATTACATTAAAAAAACACCAACGATTTTTCAAGCCGTGACACGCAATAGCTAAACACTAAATTCAACGACTCGTATCAACCTTTTGTATATATTTTTTCCAAATGATATTGATTCTTGTTCATATAATTTTACATTTTAATTCCATCTTTAGATGTTGTGGCGTAATACCTAGAAAAGTTTGTTGTTTGAAGATTTGGTGAACCTTGGATGGGTTTCGAGTTATCGCATTCTTATGTATGATTAGCATTTTAAAATTCGAAGTAATCAACCCCTGTAAGCATCCTTCCATCTCGTATCCTTCTCAGGATACGAATAGATTATCAGTCTTTCAAAAGATGAATTTGCCTTTTATCATATACAGCTGCCTACGCAGATGATTGAAATGGAGAAAAGTGAGCAGACCAAAGATTTAACCAAGATCGATTTTTTCCTATAAGGCTTCTACATGGATTTCTTTAATTTGCCGAGTATCATGCTGCCAACGGTTCTGTGAAGCCAAATATGCTTGCAAATGTAAATGAAAATGTAAATTCAAAAGTATCGTCGAAACTGTTAACAGTACAGTTTACACTTCATTTGAAAACAGTATTGATCTTCGATAGACTAATTTCACGTGTTATATTGCGATTACAAAAAAAAATATTTGAAAATTTTTAATGTAGTACAAATCAAAAGTTTTCACAATACAGTAAATATGGAAGAATTTATAAACTTAAAATACAAAATTTTAAATTTTAAATTTACTCATACGTGTTTGATATTTATGTACGCATATATCTGCAATGGTACATTCAATGATTAAATAGTACCTTCAATATTATGTAAAAAGTCATAAATACATTTTTATATATCTTAATAGCTTGTTTATTGCAAAAACCAGTATAAAATATTATGTTTGGTTAAAAAAACTGACTATATAAAAATTATTTTACAATATATGCTAGTTTGAATAAGTAAGTCGAAGTAATTACTCGACCGTGCACTTTATTCCAAACGTTTAAATTTCTATTCTTACAGTTCCACAACTGATTGACAAGATGCTTCGCACAATATTTGATAAGCTAAATACTTTCGCTTATCAAAATTGATTCGAGTATTGAATTTCATTACATAAATTTGAAACAAGTCGAATCAATACGTAAGTTGAAAAAAATTATCCCACAGCGCTCGAACTCCTTTGCTAAACACATGAAATTATATACGAGTACAAAACAAACGCGTCATAGAGCACTTACATTGCCTGCTTTATTACAGGTGTGTAATTATTATTTTGCATGTTGCGTGTTACTGATCGTTTTGTTTTTCTGTTAGAATGTTGATGTAAATTAAACACCTTAGCACTAAACATTTGAAAGCAACGATTAGCTGCTGAGAGCAACAGGAAAAAAACAGAAATGTTTATAAACATCTCTTATCTCAAAACAACTTTTGAGCGGAATTCCCCAGAGTAGAATGGCCTGATTTAGAATCGATGACGATGTTTTATTTATTGTTTCTATTTGTTCTGCTCAAAGTACAGCATTCTTCCCAAGCGTGCGAAATTTAAAATTCCTGGGTGTTATTGTAAAAAAAAACGATTTACGTATCATGAATTTTTAGTTTTTTTTGTTGTTGCTAGGTGCTCAACCCATTTAAGGAAGTGTTCATTAATCGTTCCAGTTCGCATTTGATGTAAAAGCCACAGCGTCATGTGGCATTTAAATTACGTTTAATGATAGTGCGTGTCGAACCGAAAGCAAACGTTGAGCCGTTTTCATCAACATATTCAAGGATAACCAGTGGAAGTACCTCAACTGGCCGCGATCCTTCAATCAGATCCTTCCACTTCAGGACATCTTGCCAACACGCGAGCAATGAGAAACTTTTCGCGAAACTCAATATCAATTACGCACTAACCACACGAGCCGAGTCGCTACCCCATCCGCCGCGACCACATCACACCGCCATCGCCAGGAGCACTTTTTGTGGTAAACCTGGTTTCCTCTTCCCTTCAACCAGTGATGGTAGCATTTTCGGTTGCAGAGAAAAGTTTTCCCCAGCCTGCCATCGCGCACTGTTGGTTTGTCGTCGATCCTTGCGGGAAACCACTGATGGCTAAAACTGAACATCCAAGCGGTTCAAATTGGTGGCGGTGGCTTGCTGATTTCGTGAAAGCGTCATTTAGGGAGTTCAAATTGATGGAGCACAACTTGGACTCGCGGCCCGTACCAAAAAGCACGAA
This sequence comes from Anopheles farauti No. 4, assembly GCA_000956215.1. Taxonomy (NCBI): domain Eukaryota; kingdom Metazoa; phylum Arthropoda; class Insecta; order Diptera; family Culicidae; genus Anopheles; species Anopheles farauti No. 4. The sequence goes on from JXWZ01000077.1 coordinate 14,588, forward strand.
GAGCATCCCGTGAAGAATGGCTTTTGGTTTTCATCCCATGCCCTTTCGTATTTCATGATTGAAATTTCATTAAATGCTAACATAATCTTTTTTTAAATGTATTTAAAGAAGCTACGAACTGGCGGTATTGTTTTGATTGATCTTTTTATTACACGATTGCTATTTATAGTGCCGATAAGTGATTGACGCACAAAGCATTACGTGCAATGTGAAAATGATGCAATTGGGATATGTAAGTTTAAATTTTTTAACATTTTTAGCTACATTTGCATCGTATGTATCGTATTGATGAGATGCTGTGATAACTAATATCGTAAAAGCTTATTTAGTTATTATATTGAATGATCGATAACAGAGGTCGATAGCTTTGACAGATATTTCTGTGGAGTAAATTTCTCTCATTAAGAAAAACACAGCTGTTCGGAGCAAGTAGCACTTATAGTATCTTCTCCTCTTTGGCGTAACGACCGAAGTCATGCCTGCCGTGTTACGGGCTTACTAGACTGATTTTACCACCAAAGCTGGTTAGTCACTACTCGCTGGGGGGAGACGATCTGAATGGGATCATGGTACCGGTCCTATCGTGTGATAGACCGGCGCCGCTACCACTACACCATCGGGCCGCTCCACTTATAGTATAAAAGATTTAAATATTTATCTCTACTCAATATGGCCACATTTTCTTACACAGGAGCTATTTATATTGTATAAATAAAATATATTATAATAGCCACAGTGTGGCTATATTATAGCTACATTGCGAGCAGAGACTATTTATATTGTATAAAAACTACATTAAAAATAAAAACGACAATGCACTGTTGCTTAAGAAAGCCAATGTTAGGCAGAAAGTAATACAGAGTTGAGCAAAAATGGAAAATGAAACGCAAGATGAACCAATAACTATAACTTCAGGACTACGAAGCAGCGCAAAATCCTAGCATAACAAGTCGATAGCTCTCAAACGCTGGTCAATCTAGTTTTCTCATGCACCAGATCTGAAATATATAATATCTTTTACGTTGCAATTCCAAGTTATCCAACTCAACACTTACGACACCATCAAGTTTACCATTATCATTGTTTGTGGCGCTGACAACGTTGGGATGTTTTGTTGTGAAGCCATTTCAAAGACTAGCCAACACTGACTCAATCCCAACGCATGATAGGTTTCCTATTATGACACTTAATTATTTGCTCTTTATAGCGTAGATACTAGAATGACGAGCATGTTCCCAAGGGAATCAATCGTCTGCGGCTGAATTGAACCTCCATGGACCGTTTTCATTTCATCAACTACAGTGTCCCACAGGCCGAACTAGTAGCAGCTTAAAATCTTTAGGCGTCATCGTTATGGTTTGAATGCGGCAGTTGTGACAATAACTCCACTTTTCACATTCTAGCAGACAGTAGTGACTCTCGCTCCATCAGCGCTCCATATCCTGCGACGTTTAGTTTCAGTTCCCAAAACATTATCTATGCACATTGAAGCCGCCCTTCTTCATACAAATGAGGCGCTCCCTTACGCCGCTACTGGCCACCATAAGCTGGTCACTGTCGCTATCTCTTCTTTACTGCATTGCTGGATGACTTGCCTTCAGCTGACTGTATGCTATTTTGGGAAGATTGTGCATCTGATGATGAGTCATTAGAAATTTAGATGGCGAAAGGATTGAATTGATGGATGTGGAAGCAGCAACGGTGTATGTTGTTCCGGCTGAGGGTAATTCCAATTAGCCAGCGCCATGTGACACACACCGTCGCAGCGTTTGCATAAAACATCATTTCATCCCTCCGATGCAGTGCACGAAACTAATCGCATGCCTGCGGTCGTGGTGCCCTGCCTCAGTGGCGCGCTCAAAGACACAGACACACAAACCGACAGCCCTCCTCCTCAATTAGTCTCATTTTCGCTTCAACCAACGACGGGTGGTACAGGACCTTGGTTTCAAGGGACAAGGAGTGCTGCTAATTAATTTGCAGGTCTTTGCAAGCACCACTGCCTACCGATCATGCAGATCATAATTATTTCAAAACCAAACTTGTGCCTGTTTGGGAACGACCGTGGTTGGATGCTGTACCGTGCATGTAGTATACATTCCACTCACATCTCAGGGTTTTCGTAAAGCACTAATTTCTAGAGCTAAGTTTTACCATGAACTCGTCGATTGATCGTCTTTAAAGCCCGTCGTTGCAAAACACCCCGCCTGTTGCTGATGAGTACTGCTGCTTGACCACCGGAAACGTCTTTGCGATTTGCCCCTTTTCCCCTACTAACCCAGAAAGATAACCAATTGCTATGTGCGCACTTTCTGTCGCTAGACAGGATGGATCGCGAATTGCGCAACAGCTATCAGCCTAACCGTGGTCAAAATACGCGGAAGTTAACTAGGGTGTATAGCGTTGGCGATGACTACGACGACAAGAGCGCTGGCGCTTGATTACGGCAAGAAACTCATAGCACGATCGTCAGTAAAGAGACTGCAAACCGTACAAAAACTGGTACTTTCCATCCCCTCCTGCCTTATGGCGTCTGCGGCTGATAAGCGATTAGGTTAAGCATTTTAACAACGAGTATTACCAGCTATAGATGTTTATTATAGTGTACGGTGTTAAACATTTCTTGATGGTTGCGATTATTGTGCGGGAGTTGCGGAAAGGCATGGCTGTAAGTGTTTTATAGAACATGAAACCTCAAATATTGGTTAATATTTGATATTAATGTTTTTAAAATATTTTCATAGAAAGACACTATTTGTTTTAAAATTATCATAGTTTGTAACTGATATTTATTGTTTTGTCAAAAACTAATCATCAAGGCTGAGTAGGAAAGATTGATAAACTATAATATAAAATTTTAAAAACATAATGTACACATTATCAACTTCAAAACTCATACATTTCATTTGTAAAATATTTTCGTTTCGAAAAACTATGTGAATGCAAGTTACTAATGTTCACTACCCAACGATTACATTTACAACGTGAAACTTCACACCGCCACCAAATCAAATCGACAAAGGAAAATTGCATTCTAGTGAAGCGTGATGATGGCACCTTGGTCTCACCTATCCTTATTGTACCTGGTTTAAAGCGTTTGATGTCGTGTGCCAAAGTTATACAAAAACAAACGGAAAAAAACGAAAACGAACACCTTTTTTTACATTCTTAGCTCCCTGATACGTTCTAACCAAATAGGTTAAAATGTGAATAAAATGAAATCATGTTTCCTTTCCACCACAGGTTTGATGTTTATTTTTTTCTAACTCAGTTTAAAGTCACTCCTTGGAAAGTTTACCTCCAAAATTCTATATCTATAACAGAATTGGTGCCTCTCCAGCTTGCTTAAAACGTTGCACAATGGTTTTCAATCCCGTGAACCCTATTCTCACACAAGTTTGGATATCTTTGAATGCAAAAGAAGTAAAGAAAAACTTAAATGAATTTTAATGATGTTCGATTCGATTGTTCGAAGCGGAAACACCACACCTTCAACATTCTTCGTGTTGTGATGCTTTCTTTCATTTTAGCCAACACCCCGAATCGATGTGATGGCACATATTTGCATACACGAATAGAGTCAACTAAGACGTTGTTCCGAACGAAAACATTGACAAAAGAACGTTGACAGAAGCAAAGTCTATACTATTTCTCAGACTTTGTAGCACACATCATGCGTATGTTGCACATTATTTACTGTTTCGTGACAGTGAAAACTAAATAATACACATACATAAGTAATACACATAATAATACTAAATGGTATTACATATTATGCAAAATTATTAACCCTTATTGAAATTTCTATTATCAATACCAGGTATATTTTCCAAAAATTTTGATTGAATACTGCTACTCTGTCGATAAATTGCAATGAAAATGTCATCTTTTTTAAAATAGTTACCTGCTTCTACATACCCGATAGGAAATGGATTTCTACGATGGGAAAGGATAAAAAGATTTAACCATACTTTGCTGTCGCGTAGAGGAAATATAAAAAGCTTTGTCGAAAACTCATTCTACTTTTAACAACGGTTGAAAGAAAACATTTTCCATGGCCGTGATGGCCCTTGAAAAGTGGCCTCCTTAAACGTGCCATTCAAGTCTCGAATTCGAACCTTGTTTTCCAGTCGCGAACGATGGAGGTGGCAAACGATATAACTTTACGACTGCTCGAAAGGTTCGTGACTCAACCCCCGCCCGACTATACCATTTGGCTCAAAATGACGCCTAGAAAAGTCAAAAAGTACGATTTGCGATTCTTGAAGCGAACGAATTTTACTGCTGCTACTATTTCGTTGAACCGGCCTGTCTCCTAACATTGGCGATTCAACGAGGGTTTCTGCATGGTTAAGGAAAAGAAATGATGAATTCAAATTTCCGAGCATCTTTTGAATGCCGTAGGAGAAGCCACCAAAAGGATTATGCCAATTGCAGCTGTGATAGAATCTACAATACTGCTGAATTTTTAGATTCTAAAATAAGACCTAAAATTATGCGCAGCAAAAGACTCTCAAATCAGAGGAATTATGCACGATACTGTAAAGAATATACTTAGCACATTTTATAATGTTCAAATTTAAGCACACAAAATGTGTTACGTTTCTGTCTTATCGGATCGGATTATCTTTAAATTCAAATCATACACTTTTATCGAGTAGAATACAACTATAAGGTGGCAAAAGCAACCAGTAGCGCTCAAATGCCCTGTCAATCTGTCTTCTATTTACATTTAACGTGAATTATTTCGAACTTACGACGTGACGTGCTGATTGCATACCGTTTGGCGCATTACATACAAAAAGCATATGCAACCAGCCTAGCAAGCTGTTTCTAAATTACAAACGGATAACTGACGGAAAAGACAGATTATGTCGTTTAGACTACAACTAATTTAACTCTTTCGACACGTGTGTAGAACATATCTTTGTTTGCGTCTCATCGTTTCGTTTAATTCATAATACAGTTTTTTTTTGTATTTCTCACTTGACTTTATAATATCGCTGCGAGCATATTTTATGCTGAGTACGTTTAAATAGCAATTTAAAATAACTTTTACTTAAATAGTAGCATCGTAAAAAGTGTAATAATATTAAGAGACCTCACAGGGCAGATACATGTTAATCACAGACTTTTATTTCATTCAGTTGTTGTTCTAAAGTGTTCGTTATAGTATCTCCTTGACAATGTCTCAAAATAAGATAGGCTCGTTCACAGTCATTCAATGTCCTGCCGCGGAGCATATTCCGAATACAGTTCTTAACGCCCCGTTTGTAGGTGCTTTCGTCAACCGATAGGCTTTCTTTCAATCGTTCGTACTGTTTATCCACATCTAATCCGTTAACATCGTCGTAGATTCCAAGTTCCATTCCCAGACACCGATATACACAGTACGTTTTTTGATCATCTGGATAAATGCCGAGCGAATATAATGCAATCAAATTGTCAGGGACCTCAAGATCACGAGCACAGGCGAACAGTATGTAAAATTCGGTATCCAGTGTACACTTTGAAATATCGAGCGCAAAGCAGCCATCGTCCAACGCCAAGTATAAAGTGACGAGCACTGCTGACAATCGAATCCACCGACACTTGAACAGGACCATGTTGCCGGATAAAATGTAAAACAATTACTGTACCAATTTTCTGCACTGAGTTATATTTTATGGTAAAAAACATAACCATTTGTGCAGCAAGCAATACTGTGATAAGTCACGCTGCTACTTAATTCTTTGTTTGCGATTGCATTGGAGAAAAAACCCAGAAAGGTATTTAGCTTCTAGGTTGTTTGGTTTTACAATTGATGCAAACAATACATCGTAAACATAGTAAATTGTTTTTATCATCAAACACGAGTGCAACATCTAAAACGTACTATTTATATTGCTATGTATATGTCAATTCTATTTGAGATGAAGTTTTCCATCATTCTAACGATGAACTTACGGTAAATAGCCCAAATAACCCAATCGAAAAAAAAAACCCAAATTATACAAACAATTATATGTAATTTAGTTACAACACAATAAATAAATGCAAAAAATGATTGTTGATTAAAAAATGATGGTAAAAACAAAGGGCATAAGTTTGATTGGGGTAAGAGGTGGGACTCATCATTAACATGAACGTGTTTCACTTAAAACCGCTATTTGGTTGTGCGTACATCTCCAATGTAAAAAACATAAATGAATAGAACCATAATAACAGAAACCAAGAATAAAAACCAAAACTCGTGCCTGAATTCCCATGTAAGTCCGTATGTTTTTGTCACCATTAGGCATCGTATCTTGCCACGAGCAAACACGAGTAAATATATTGTTGCCTCAGCATAGTGACTGCAACAGCGTAAATGTATTAGCCAACTGAAATCTGGACGCCAGAAGGATCATTATTCAATCACGTCTGTACGCATCGCCAGACTCAAATGTCCATTCGTCTCGCCCCTCCGTAGTGTATTTGTGCATCTGCAACTGATTTCGTCACGGAATGTGTGAGCGCCGAACCGATTCGTGCGTCTGTGGAATGACAGTTTCAAAAAAATGGATGGTTTCAGCTTCCCATGTGACATATGGTGTGTATGTGTGTATTTTTGCAGAAAGGCGATCCCAGTTTGATAGAGTTGCATCTGTCGAAGCTGGTGGAAGAAAATGCTACTAGACGAAAGTGGATAGTTTATGCTAGTTCCGTTCAAACCAAATCGAAACCCATCTTTTTTCGTCCACCATTTTTTCCAAAATAGTGTGCACTGAGCTCCCAGTGTCCCGTTTAGTTATCCTTCCGGGCAGGAGCTGAGGGAACGTAGCTAACGAAGGATGCTTTATCACTAAGCGGTAGACGATATTTCAAACGAGTATTTTCCAATAACCGTCAGTGCCAGACGGTTGCTCTTGAGTGCAAAGAGGAATGCTCGTTTCTTGCGCGTCTCGGTCCTTTTTACAAAATTGGCTCTCCTTCGGTGGTGCATGATCATCTCGTGTTTAGCCCTTTCCTCACATGCAATACATTTTTTTTTCTTTCTATTAGCGACACCATCTTACGACTGATGGTAAATAGTGCAATGTCACCACAGCAGCTAACCTAACGAGCAAGATCCAATGCACTGCATCTTTTATTCGGCGCTCTGTGCGCCGAATCCAAACAAATGTGTTTGGCACGTTACCTTACTTAGTGGATGTGTGCCGACTGGACCTCAAAACGAAAAATAGATGGGTTGAACATTCATCAGACGAGTAGCAGATTGAAATTTTCCTTCAAAAGCAGACTTGAATTGACAGACCTTAAACTTTTCCCATATTCTTCCATATAATTAAAGGAATTATCACCCAAACCATCCAAAGTCATACTTACAGGTTCTTACTTAGTTTCTTAACAATGAGAAACATAGATGAATACGTACCTGTAAGCAACAATTAAAAATACACGATTAATAATCAACTATTGGTTCTACACAATGTTAAAATTCGTTATTAATCATATTGGAAGTAACCATTATTTCCGACCGTACACAATTCATACGTACAAGCGCCGAAGTACTCCAAAAATGTATCTTCTTCTTCTTCTGTTTGGAATAACGACCGAAGTCATGCCAGCCCCGTTTTACCGGCTTACTGGACTGATTTTACCACCATACAAGGCTAGTTATTCACTTCTCGCTAGGGGGAGACGATCCGAATGGAATCAAGGTACCGGTCCTGTCGTGTGAAAGTAATGTAATGTAAGACCTTGGTGTAATGTTAGACACAAGACTCACATTCAACACTCATATTGATAATGTGATCTCTTCTGCCAATAAAGCTCTTGGTATGCTGCGCCGGCTGGCCTCTGATTTCCGGGACATCGGCTGTCTTAAGGCGCTGTACTGTTCCTTTGTCCGTTCCACACTGGAGTATGCCTCTGTGATTTGGTCTCCTTCCAGTGCCAACGCTATCGCAAGGTTAGAACGTGTACAACGAACTTTTACTCGTT
>JXWZ01000078.1:0-10505 GCA_000956215.1 Anopheles farauti No. 4
TTTTTTTACTGTAAACGCAATTGACACACAATAAAAGATATTTTTATAAAAAAAAATGTCTATTTTTCTGTTTCGTGCAAACAATTATAAGAACTGAATGTTGTGAACTTGCATGCAAAAAATGTATAAAAATTGATGGAAAATGTAAACCAACTACCATAAATTCCTCTTAAGAAAATCAATAAATGCTTTCCAATATGTGCGAGTGCTACGTTCTTAGTCGCCTTTATACGAATGGTTTCCCTCATCAAACAGATTCAAATACACCCGACATGGAAATCATAAATCTCTTCGACAACGTTTAATGTTTTCCTGGAATCAAGCAGGTACTCGCAGCGATGCATAGTTAGCTGACCCTTCGTGATGCTAAACTATTCATAATAACTCGTGTGGGATAACCGGACGTGTGTTGAAACCTTACCATTTCCGGGAACATTTCTTAACACCTGTAAAGCGGCAGTTGGTTGTTTATCTTGATTAAGTGGCAAGCAAAACTTACCAATATAAACTGAATATTGCATTTATTTACAATGTTTGGTCGCTTCTTTGGTTTCTTTTAATATTTCGATTAAATTAAGTTTTTTTAAAACTTCCATCTAAGTGACAAGAAGGACGTTTTGCTATGCATACACGTTTTGCATACTATGCAATAGATTCTAAATTGAAGGCCTAAACCTTTTTTTCCGAATTGCGTTATTTTCTAGAGCAAAGGTACATTTTCAGAGACTAACGCTAATTTTGCATTAAAATATTTCATCATTATGTTTAACAGATACATTCTCACTGGAATCTCTTAAAGAATAATAATCGAGGTTAGTAAAGAAAAGTTAATGAAAATAGATAATTATTTGATATGCAAATGCAACAGATAAGAGATGCACTGCAAGTTTGGGTCTTCCTACTGTTTCATTATTAGAAATGAAACATCTATAACGAGAAACATTGATACTCTCCAGATATGGTGGGTAGCTTCCACTTCTGGAAACTTGTTATGGCACTTTTCATCGTAATGATCGCATCGCCCGTTTAAAATGTGCATCAAACGTCCAGTGAGACTTTAAAGAAAGTCTGCACCACTGGGAGACCGCTGGGACGACTTGCTTGATGCTAGTATCCGGAAACAATGGCTGAGATCGAATACTGTTGAAATATTCAGGCAAACGCACCGGACCAGACCGTTTCGCATGAAACCTTCCTTGCCAGTGAAACTCGAAGCAAATTTTCTTTCCTGAACTGCTGAACTGCGCTGTGTGTACCCGAGCAAACAGATCAACGACGGCTACATGTAAGCATGTCGGTAGAGTACCAATTTCGGTGTCTTCGATTTATGAGTGCGTCCTGTTGGTGATTGTTTCGTTTTTATCGTCATCTCATCCGGTCGTACGCATGCCATCGTCGAGATTACTTACGTTATTAGTCGCCACCAGCTCGAATTCATTAGCGTACCTCGAGGGGTAAGTGTAGCAACTATGACGCCATTGCATCGTGTATGTATTTAGTGCTGGATCCCACCAAACAAGCAATATCTTCGCGTTGGATGCAAATAGGGTGTTGGGCTAGACCGGAACAAAAAAAAAATGACGACCGTTTCATGCCGTACCCCGGAACATGTTCAAACGTCCTCGCTTTGAATAAATCTTGCACATACATGACAGAAAAAGGCCATTACACAGCTTCCGCACGGCGCACCCACCGTACGCGAACTTCCCCGCACTTGGTCATTGTTGCTGCGAACGAACCTACATCCATCCTTGGAATCCAGCAAGTGCGACTAGAAGCCAACCATAGGTGACCAGAGGGTGTGCAAATGAATGAAGCAGCTTTCAGTCGCATAGCTCCACACGGCCAGTAGGTGAATAAAGAGCATTAGAAGTGCTCAAATCTTGCCGGTACTGCGGGGACGGGCAAGTGTGACGGGTTGAAAATTATTTTCCAAGAGTTCCTTCCAACACGCAACACCTTCTCCCACCGCTGGAACCGTAAGCGTTAGGCAAGTTTTTCTAGCCATGCCACACAAGATGCGACAGCCGTCTTCACGCTTATCCCGATTGTCTCATTTAAATCTGCACTTATTATCCACCTCATGCTTCTGCTGCTGCTGCTGCTGCTGCTTGCTCGGTGTTCATGCTCGCGTACTTTAGCTAATAGTTTCTTCACGCCTTCGTTCGCCCTTTTACTGGTTTTGCCGAGTTGTATCTACTTTTCGGTATTCACCGATAAAATAGAAATGCACGGTAGGATGATTTTGTTTTCCTTTCCAGTTGCCATTGTAATAGTTTCAAAATGCGAGCTATTCATGCACTTGCATTGTTAAATTTATTTTTTTATTATACAAACAGACGCTTTGTCCTCACTAAAAGTTGCGGTACATAATTTCCTCAAACACTAAAGTCATGAGGAATGACTCAGTATAGCTGTTCTGATGTACATGGAAACAAGAACTCTTTGTTAAACTTTATTAAACATTTATATGGTTAAAGGATTTTATTTTGGAAATTGTACAGATAATTGTCCTTAGACTAGCAGTTGTATGTTAGCTTAGTGTAGATTAAAATCTCAACATCTGAATGTTCGGTTGACATGCTTGAAAAGCCATTAAGGAAGAATCCATTTTGGATGTCCTTCTGTTATATGGCGTTATCAACAAATTTAAAGTTTGTAGTAAAACTGAACGGTCCATTAACCCGAGTAATAAAGGATGTAGGATGTTTAAGCCAGCAGCAACGGTGTCACTGAAGAATAATTAAGTTAACTTTCTTCCAACTTTGCCGTGAATTTTCTAACGACCCTAGTTAAATAAGCGCTTTTGATAGCTTCCGAAAGATTTAATAGGACGTTGTTCATCGTCTACAACTTAGCGGTTCAGTTTATTCCGCTTCCCGTCCCCTTTATCGCACACCGGAAACACGTGGCATGCATCTCAAGTTACAGTTTGGTGTTACTTTTAAGCATTAACACTACTTTCTTCGCGTTGCGGCAAAATAGCAACAGTAAATCATACACGCGCGAGATGCAAATAAACGAGCATAGATTTATGTTAATAAAACGATACGCAAATTCTGACAAATATGCGCACCGCCCGCCTTATACGTACGCAGTCACATACACGGCGGCCTAGTGTGCGTTGTGCGAAAGCTTTCCTTGACAACAATAGCCTGCTAAGCCTTTTTCACGGCTATCGTGTTGATGACGTGCGAGGCCAAGAATACACAGCAGGCAAATTCGTATTAATAAAACTGCTCTTTTGAATACATTTTTCATGATGTATGTTGCGGGAGATATAGCGATCAGTGATTCCGAAATTTGAAATCATAATGTACCATCGTGATTATTCAACACGCAGCACGCCGATATGCGATGACTAAGACCTGGGATAAACAAATAACTAAAAAAATGTTAGTCTATAGTGATGGAGACTGCGATGGCTTTGGTTTTAACAAGATCTGACGAGTCGATTGATATGAACAAATAACATTCTTGACTGTCGTATTTGATAAATAATTTTCCTAATTTGAAGCAAGAATTGTACCAACTCATTCGACAACTAATCATCTTTATTACTATTCACACACAACATTACACACAACGCCTCTATTCATCGCTCTACTTCGTCATCCTCTTGTTCGTCATGTTCGACCGGCGCTCCTTTAGCCTTCGGTGCTCGATAGTCGTAGCTGTAAATTTCTGGATGCTTCCGGGCCAACGAATCGTACACTTCTACGATGCGCAAACATTCGGCCACTGACAGCTGAAACGAGCGGGCCAACGGATCCACCTCCGCTTGCCTGAATGTCTGCTCCGTTAACTCGTCACGCATTTCCGGTGGGTAGAGGTTAGCGACACCGCGGCGACAATACTTTTGCCGCATGGAAAAAATGTGCCGCACCACTTTCTCGACCGTGTCGAAATGAACTTGCGTCAGAGGCGTTCGCATTGGGACAATCGTAACAACGCCTACATCCACATCCGGTTTCGGTACGAACGCACGGCCCGATATGATGAAGCGTAGCTCTGGCTTGCTCCAGATCTGATTCATCACCGACAACCGACAGCGCTGGTCGGACAGAATCGGTGCCACGATCCGTTCGGCGACTTCCTTTTGGAAGGTAAGCGTAAGGCTAGCCCGACCGTAAGCCCAGGCACCCGTTCGCAAGCTCATGTCCCGCAGCCAGTTAATCAGCAGCCTGGTGGAGATGGCGAAAGGAAGATTTCCTATCAGATGTACCGGAGCGCGCTTCACATCCATCCAATCGTGCTGCGGACAGTCGGGAAATGCGTTCTCGATCCTATAGTCCAGTATGTCACCCTGTACGATATCCATCCGCATGAACGGCTGGGCCACCTCCGCCAGCATTTCCATCGTGGGCATAAAGCGTTGGTCCTTTTCCACCACCAGCAGATGGCGCGGATTTTGACGAATAATCGACCGGGTTATACCGCCCGGACCAGGACCCACCTCGAGTACGTAGTGGTCCCGTATGTTTCCAGCCGCACGCACTATTTTATCTGTGAGCCGTTCGTCCATCAGAAAGTTCTGGGACAGCTGCTTGATGGCGCGCAGTTGGTACAACTTGACCAGGTCGCGAATAGTCGGCAAAGGTGGAAGCCGAATACCGGTCGACTTTAATGCTTTGGATATTTTCATAGACGCAGACATTGTGTGCACAAAGCTTACTAATAACTAATAACGAAAACGGCAAACGGGAAGTTGTATTGAAATGTCTGAAAGTCGGTATAAAAAGAACATGTAAACACATGCGCTATGATGTAAGCATCCCCAAGGGCATGGTTCAATGCCTACCTTTACAGTGCCTTATTTTCCACCTCCAGCTTGACCGGTTCCTCAAAATCGTCCAGGAATTTCTCCTGCTTCACCGAAAACATCGAGTAAAGGTAGATTCCGAGCACCGTGCCACCAAGTGCGATACCGGTCAGTTTGTTATTCCGTCGCTGGCGTTGAAGTTTCTGCACACGCTGAAGGTTCTGCTGCTCGATCAGCCGCATAAAGTCTACCTCCGACTTTTTTAGTTTGCGTCCCGATTCCTCGATCTTAAATTCAGTTTTTGCTGCGTCTCCACTGGCAGACATTGCGAAAAATTCGTGCGGTAATTGTTATTTCACAACGAAAAATCACAATGTTTTCCTAGCTAGCACATTGAGACAGTGCAGCAACGTCTGTCGGTATACCGTTTAATCGGGTTTCGTTTTATCCGTACTGTACAAATGACGAAAAGCCGTTTATACTACGCGTTTGTAACGATTTGACAGCTACCATAAAAAAATCGCAAAATATTGCCTCCATCCAATCAAATTTAGGGTTCTGGAATATCTCCGAAATTGAAATGGTGTAATAGAAAACATACAATGACTGATGTAAAATAATATGAAATCAGCTATAGAGAAAACAATAATGATCTCACAGAGTGGATTCCTTTATTCAAAATAATATTTTCGACTGCTGAGGTCTAAAAAAATATTGTTCTAATATATTTTTTCTATTAACTGTTAAATTAGAGTTTCGAACAGCAACAAGACGATTATAAAACATTACTACATCAATTAAGTATCAAAAGAAACCATATTTTATTCACGAAATCTTGGACAAAAACTGAATAAATCTTCAGAAATTGCTAGCAATTTCTGTTTCAAACACAGATTTTTGAAAATCTAACTTCCCTTTCATGGTAAAAAAAAACAAGAAAACGGGATAGTTGTGTAGGTGAAATAAACAGTAGAATACGTATCTTATTTTTCGTTTCTATCAACTGTAGTCAAAACGTTTAGAGTAAATTGATTGTCAGTGAAAGGGTTATATTGTACTAAAAACAGACCAGATGTTTCTTTGTTTATGTTGGTCGTCGTTCCCGTTGTGTTTGGATTGTGTATATTGATTGCACACACACAGTGGTGAACGTCCGCGAAACAACCTCCCCAACCAGCAGCGCTCTTAAGCGGTAAGAAACCCTATTTTACTGAAAAGTGTTTCAATTTGGAGCTCAATTTCAAATTGAAGGTGCTACCGTATAATGCATAAGTTTTAGTGACTGTTTTTCAACCGTGCAATTAGTGCTACGCAATTTTCGCATCCCACTCCACTCCGCATGAGAATGGAAAAAAAACGAAAGACAAAAAACATGTCATCTAAGCCCAATCGAAACGACGCAAATTGTGTTTCTTCCTTTCGAGAGAGAAATGGCAGAGACAATTAGATCCCCTTTATTCGTGTTTTTACCTGAAACATCAACCACAAAGTGTCCTGATGTTGCGATTCAATTACCAGAGCCTTTTTTTCGTATCAACTAAAGCCACGGAATGTGCTTTTCGTATAAACTAAAAAAATTCTAAGTGTTTTTTTAGGCAAGGGGTTACTTAACTTTTCAACAACAAAACACACCGTTGGAAAATTCATAACAAAGAAGGCATAGCACCACAGTCGCTCCAGTGCGACAGGTTTTGGCACCCGCGCAGCCACTTGTAAGCGAGTGTGCGTGTGTTGGAGTGTGTCGAAGCATGTTTGTACGCGTTTTCCTGTGCGTGTGCACACACCTTCACGAAGTGCATGCACGTGCAGCGTGTGCGCGGGGTTGTCAAGATTAACTAACGGTCTGTACCAACACCGAACCCCCGTTCTTTTCCTCGCTCACATTTTTGATCGGCATCTAGCATAATGTATCTTTCATTACTACAATGCATCGACAAAAGAACGAGAAATAGTTCAGTATTTTAAGAGATTCTGTCGGTTGGTGGCCAAGAATAAAATAGGGAGTATATGCTTGCAGAGCAGGGGTCGGCAAAATTCACCTCGCTTGACTGTAAGTGTTTATGAAACACTAAAAATAATCAGCTTTTAAGATCCGTAAGTAAAATCAAACTCGCACAGAAAATGTGTAAGCGATAGGGAAACGAAATGTTATTTAAGCACTGAGAAAATGTTGAGGTGTTTTACATGGTGTTTGGAGATATACCAGCACTAAACCATGCAATTAGATAAAGTTATGTTCTAGTTGCAGAATGCCATTATTTGAATGAAACGTGACATTTTCTACAGATAATAACATTGCACTTGGACTTGGATGTATAAAATTGCACTTTTTGTTTATTTTTTTAAAGGTTCTGCAGTTAATTTAGACAGAAGGCATTTGGCGTATGGTTTTAGCTGGTGATTACATAATATACATTTGATTACAGTATATTTAACATTTTGTTTTAGTGTCATTCTACAATTTGTTATAGTGATGTTCAATTTTCGCAATAAAATTTCATCAATCATTTGTGCTAAGTTTGAACTAATAAAAAACTAAATCAAAAAGTTTGCCGACCCCTGTTCTAGATGCATGGGAAGGGCGCCACAAACAAATGAAAGCGGGAGTCATTAAAAATAGGAAGTCTGCGATTCGGCGACGCGCAGTTCACTTTGCTCGCTCCAAAATAGATCAAATAGAACGGCACACGAACGTGCGGTGCGGCATTTCAGTGAAAGGTAAACGACACTTTAGAAGCGCTCTGTGTACCAGAGCGAGAAAGGGGGTAGGGGGGGGAGGGAGGATGCAAATTTTAAACCGAAACATATATGAGCAAACGGAACGGAACGTGAGCTGGATCAACGTAACCGATGAGTCGAAAATAGTTGCTCCCAGACGAAAAAGTCATCGACTGACATCTTGATCTTTCGTAGTTTTGGCTTTATTCTTTTTGTTGGAAGTTCTGTTTTTGCATCGAAAAAAATCAAGAAATTCTTTACATTGATTCTTATATGTTTTTTTTTTCTAGATTCTGATTGAGGTTAACCGCGCTGGTGAGAGGTGTTTACGCTAATAGCGTGAAAAAAACATGTACGGCAATCATTCCTAAACTTCCGTTCCCCAAGGATTATCAGGATTCCAGTAGTCCGCAAACGTCGTGTTAAGTTGCGTTGAAGTGCGAAGGAAATCCAAAAATCAAATCCCAGTCTAAACGGGGCGCGTACGTGAAAAGCGAAAAGCGAAAGCACACGGTGTTGACGACACCGCTTTTCCCCTGTTGCTGCTAGTGTTTCGCCAACACCATCATCACCATCAGCGCGCGGAGAAGGAAGTGATTATCCCGGAGTGGTGAAACCGTTGCAAATTACCAGATTTCTAGCGCGCGCGCGGCTTGTTGCGAGTGAGAGAGACTGGTGCAGACGGGGACGCGATTTGCACAGATATTGCACTCGATATTGCATAGAGAAAGTGAGTTTGCTGCTGCGGTTGCACCGGGCAAGGTTGTGTTGCGTGTGTATGTGTGTTCGTGCAGGAGGAAAAACGTTCACTGCCAACATCGTAGTCGTCTTCGGTGAAGATTTTTCCGGTTCTCTCGTTGCTAGCTCGCAAATCGTACCGTGGTAGGCTGTGAACACAAATTCTACCCTGCATGCGTCTTGTGCTGGTGAAACGTACATACAAGAAACCGACGACGCGAAAAGCCAAACGGTGCTGTTAAAGATCATTTCAGTTCCACCTTTGGATTAAGTGTTCGTGATAAGTCGTAAGAAAAGGTGCGGCGTGCTTTAAAAGGTGTCCAGTGTTTCGAAAGGCTTCGGAAGCGCCTAAGAATGCCGTTCATTTCGAAGGATTGGCGCTCGCCGGGCGATTCCTGGGTGAAAACCGACGAAGGTTGGGAAAAGTTGAAAGTGCTCGAGTGTGTCAAGCGACAAAGGTAAGTCTCCCGGAGTGTCTTCAACACTCTTTCATCCCAAGCGATAGGTTACATAATGATTCAGACCGTGTGGAGCAAAACGCGCTCGACCACATCGGTGCTTTCACTTCGGTTCTTGATATTTGCAGTAAACCATCTAAACATTTTATTTTCTTTCCATCATTAAACAAAGCCGGTGCAATATATGGAAAAGTATAGTACTCGAATACCCGAAAATTCCAAACTGTTGCTACTAAACCAACAGCGTATTGCGTGACAAGCCGGGAACGCATTTATAGCGTGTCACAATTAGTGTGACTCTGGCAGGTCGTAATCCAATTAGGTTTAATGAGTCACCAACGTGTGGGAAGCAACAGAAACAATAATAACGGTTTGATGTTACCTCCAGACGACAAGCATTTCATGCAGTGATGTAATGTCGCTGACGGATGTACACTACACTTTCTAACTTTTTGCGTCGTTATTTTGTGATCGGCCAATAGTAGCGTGATATCAGTTTTTTTTTATTGTTGCCGCTGAAAAAAACCCTCAATAACTCATCGTATCGCTCGTTCCACTTCCTACTCTATCCGGGTGCAGACAAGTGTGATAAGATTACTTGTTGATAGTCTGTGTTCTACACTTTATGATATTATTGTACTTTTAATTGATTGTAGAATCGTCTCGTCAATGGTTATGGCGCATTCGTTTCATATATCGTCGCTTAACGTGCGCTTTTACTGGGTAGCGACTCTAGATTAGTCGTATATTAGTGACGCACTAAATGACCCACTGACGCCTATCACCACAATTGTAATCTGTTACTTATACCTTGGATCTTACTTGATATCAATATCGGTTAGTACATCAAGCAAGATGTTTAGTAAATATTATTTTGAAATTATTCGTATTTTTAGGCCGTCTAAAACTTTTGGTTTTGAGCTTAGCAAGAGACACATTTAAATTATTATGCCATTAGTCAAACACTTCTTTCAAGTGTATCCGCTAAAGCATGATTTTTATACATTATTCTGTAGAAGATGTCCGAGATGGATGGTTACATTTGTGGAAAAATACAATTTTTATTCTCTACCACAAATAAACCCTTTTTGAGACTTTTTTGTGGATTTTTTTTTCGTTTGCTGCTGCATTGAAAATTTTATCCAATACGGTT
This sequence comes from Anopheles farauti No. 4, assembly GCA_000956215.1. Lineage (NCBI taxonomy): Eukaryota > Metazoa > Arthropoda > Insecta > Diptera > Culicidae > Anopheles > Anopheles farauti No. 4. Next base: position 9,830 of record JXWZ01000078.1, read on the forward strand.
ACGATAAGAAATATGCAATAATCTTACTCTGATATCGAAAACCCAACCACAATGGCACCGTACGCAGTAACCATTGCCCGACGTTATATGCTCTTTTTGACTGCCGCGTGACGCTGCACGTTACGCATACACGTACAGGAACAACGTAAACAACAAAACAACGCGACGTTGGAAAGGTTAGCAGACGCCAACGACGACGACACCGACAACAACGGTCAGCTGAGTTTAATGAACGAGCGCTTGCTTGGTGCGTTTCGCTCTAGTGTGTTTTTGCACACGATGACTCCCTGGGCAGGCGGGAGAGTTTCATCGTAAACGCAGGCGGGTAAAAGTAAACAAACCGCATACTGCAACATCGTGAGAGTCAACAAGGTAGAGCAACATATCGGTGGCGCGAGAACACTGGCTGCGAGCATATTTCGAATCGATTTTTCTGCACCAACCTCCCATCCCTCTTCTCTCGTACTTCACGGAGGAATAGCGAGAGTTCTTCGCTCAGATGGGGTGGGGTGCGCAAAAAAGTTTGGCCACATGGCATATTATCGGCCACTGATATGTTCTCCTCCTTCCTTGTAATATTTGTTAACAATAGTAGGTTAATTATGATTCTCAAATCAAACGACATGTATCTAACGTACTGTTTCAACTATAGTAAATGACGCATTAATTGATTGTA
>JXWZ01000080.1:0-14592 GCA_000956215.1 Anopheles farauti No. 4
TGATAGGAATTTTTGTTTCGTTTTACTATCTTCTGATCTGCTTTTTAATACAGAACATTATTTTCTTTTCGATTTGCATTTACATTTACCTTTTTTATTCTCATTCACTAACCATACTTTTTACCCGTTTTAAAAATCATTATTTTGCTTGTTCTGAAATTGAAATTGTTCTTCTTTTTATCAGTGTTTCGGTCATCGTCTAAGGTAAATTGAATTTCTTTTTTTTTCATTCGTTTTCAAACCTCTAACCACTTGCTTCACGTACCGCGCTGAACAATCATAATCATGTTAGTAGAAAAGCATGCAACACTATTTATTCTAAAAGTGAACACTTACTTACATCAAAGGGAGCATTAGTTAGGGATGGGTAGAGAGCGGACGGAGCAGGGCTGAGGATTATTTTACGCGCTAACGGATCGCAAACTAGCACAGCCGGAGATGGAAGTAGAGGTTTAGGTGACATAATGGATAGGAAAAGCTAGCAAAAAGAGATAATCATAATGTCTTTAGCGCGTTAGCGTATGCACAGAATGTGTGTAGTATACATATTTCGATGTAAAACATTGTTTCACCACAAAACTTCCACGAGCCTTCATTTGACGTGTACTGGTTAAACTTTCTCTGCCGCACCTGTCGCTCCTCGATAAGAAGCCTTATAGATGTAGCCGTTGTTTGTTTTCGTTTCCCTATGGGATGTACGTATGGGGGAATAGGTTTTGAATGTGCCAAACCGGACGTAAAAGTAAATCATGACGGTGAAACGAAAAAAAAAACAAGCACATATATCATACCAAACATCGCGTTCATATTCGATCTGTTTTCGTTTGGCTGTTGATCTATCTGTAGCGTGGTTCTGTTTTCGCCATGTTGATTGTTTGATTTTGTGAATATAGTCGAAGCGGGGGCGGATGGGCGGTGGGCTCGTAGAATTTACTAGCAAGGTAGTGTGAGCCTCCAACACTTGCTAAACATATTACATAGTCAAGGATATCTACAAAGCTTACATTTCAACAACGGGGAGTGTATAGAGGAAGCAAATAAAAATGTTAATACTTAAATAGGGGCTAAGACCAGGCGGTGAGAGGAAAAGTTGCACGCGAGGACGAAGAGGAGGAAGAGGAGACGGTGGAGAAGGAGGAGGAGAAAATCATCTACTATAGTCTTCCAGATGTATATTTACACCTTTCTATAACGTACGGCCGTTTTTAAGTAGAGGAAAAGCAGCAGCGATTTCTTTGTGCTGCTAACCTTTCACCTACCGTCTGTTAGCCAACTCGGTTCCCTTTGTATGTGTAGTAGGAGGCTGTTCGTTCTGTTTTTTTTTCCTCTTAACACGGCAGTGCACCGTTTGGGCCACTGTAGACGAGTGGTGCACAGTAGAGGGTAGAGGGTAATACTTACCCCCGATAGCATTTACTCGAGCGGATGTACACGAATAAGCGACCAACAAGCGATCCATAATGTTCAAATTCGGTAGCCTAAAAGGAGATGCATCTACTAATCCTGATGAGTGGCAAATTTGGTATTGTTTTGTTTGCTATTCGTAACATGGCACTAAGAGCCAATGTCTGTTACTCGCTGAAACAGAGCTTTACGTTAATAGTTTCACGTTTCGCATTCGCTTTAAACGAAATGTTCTATAGAACGTCGGGAGGTAAACAACGCCTAGCAATGATTTATTCTTAAAGAAGAAGAACAAAAAAAAAACAACAAAAACAAAACTAAGTGCATAGACCAGCAATTCACACGAACATACAACACAAGTAAAATCGCACATATGGTATTTATATTATATATACATGCAACTATATATATATATACATATTGTTAAAAGAAAACCCTTGTCGTTTTACAAACGCAAATAGACTGCACTCGGAAATAAACTTACACTCAATAACATTTAGCATACTGCATAGACCTAAACAAAACCAAAAACCAAGCGGGTAGACGTTCAAAGATGTCCCACTGTCATTGCGTACACGGCTGGGGGGAAGGTGTACGAAACGGAAGATGACAGTAGCTCCTATATGCCGTCGTATAGAGAAGAGCATTCCAGGCGAGGAAGGAAACAAACACAACTACTGCAACCAAGCAATACACTTTTTCAATGTCTTAACTCTTTACACACCGCTGCAAGGCAAAGCAAAAGAATAGTAATAACAAAAAAAAAACAGAATCATATTAAACAAAAATGAAACAAAAAAGTGCATGTAAGTCATTTAATACCGGCGGAACGAGCAGCAAATGAGACGATGAGGTTTTACCTGTAGGAAAAAGGACTCTCCCCCCCTCCCTCCCGATGATAAGTAAAAAGATTAGCAAAACGCCTGTAGAGTAAACAAAAAATTGAACAACACTTTTTGCCTGCTCTAACTCAACTCTTCACTACAAACACCATGGTTTTTACACAACAAGCAAAACACAAAAAAAAGATATAAAAGAAACAAAGCATTATACAAAACAACACTACAAAGCAAAAGCGCAACCAAACCTGTTTATACAAGAAAAACAAAAATAAAAAGACGTATATAATCTAACTCTAATATCACCTGAGAAGCTAGAGGCTGAGAAGGAGCGAACGAAAGCGTACTAACGAAAGAGGAAAGTGCTCCACTAGCTCTCATTATGCCCGAATCGAGTACAATACTCGCGTACAAATAGAGCAACGCGACAACGTAGTAAAGCACCCCCTGTAAAAGCTGGAACGATCCAAACAACTAACAACTCACCTTAGCCACACAATAGAAAACTCTAGTACCGGAAGGGGACAGCTCCGAGCGTCCTGCTGGTAGTTTTAAGACAAAAACAGACAGCATCTGAACAATCTCAACTGCTGCGCGTCACCACACGCACGCAATTCACAAATCCTGCTGCGAACCGTACACACGGCACGCGTACTAGCTAAGAAGAAGTGTGAGGGAAATAGAATTGGGGGAGAGGCTTCGGTGTGTATCCTGTAGGCCGCTGTGTGGAAACCGAACCAGAAGAAACCAGAGAATCGTTGAGAATTAATAAAAATCTTTAAAAATCACTTCACAAGTGGTGGTGGGATATATGGGAAATTTCTTGCCCGTGTGGGGTTTGAACTGATGACCAATTCATGCTCCTTAAGATTACCAATTCGTCGTTTGTGCTATTGTCAAATTAAAATGCTTCTTCTAGCAGATTATTCCACCAAAACAGAATGACTTTTGACCTACACAGCAGTAAACAACAGAAATACCTGCAGCATCATTGACAGCAGCGACCTATCGTAGTAGGCTTGACGTTGGTGAAACAATGGCGTTGAAACTTCCGCACGAATTACTTCGGCAAAGGACTTGCTGACACTAGCTTGGTAAGTAAGTAAGAAAATGTGATATTGACTTTGAAACAGAAATCTCCGCTGTTGTTACCAATATGGGTTAGAACTACAGCACTTTATTGCTACTACAGAGTTCTCAAACAACAAACACTATTCTGCACGTCGCCTAGCAACGGCGTGGTTTCACATGTGTGAGTTTTAAGTTTAGCAAACATGTCCCAAATGCCAATGGTTTCAGAGCTACCATCTTGCAGGAAACTCACTATAGTCTACCATTCTAAACAGTCTCCCAGCTCTACGCGCGATAAAGCTCTACAGGGCAAGCACAAAAAATGGAAAGATTCAAACGGGGAAGTTCGTCGGGGTATCCAGCCCAACTTCCGGCGATCGTTCTCTTCTCCGCACCCGGCACACAGTCAAGCGCAGCAAACGCGGCAAACGTAGCAAAAATCATCCCTCCCTTTCGCCTTACACCAGATAGTTGGCCTCGTTGGCATCGAAGAGAATGTGCTTCAGTCCTCCGTCGCTCAGGTGCATGTTTTCCTTGCGGTAGTGGTACGGCGGTACGGCGGCGGCCAGCCCGTTGGTGGTGGTGGAGGATTTGCCACCGGGTGCCGGTGCGGCCGGGCACGGAATCGCAACAATGGCCACCTCACGCAGTTTCGTCATGTGGACGAGATTTTTGTAGAACATCCGGATGACCAGCCAGGTGACGATGTTGAACGCGACCATCACACCGCAGAAGCTCCCTGAGGAGGAGGAGGAGCAGATAAGAAAGAGTGTGTTATGGTGAAGTGTTTACGCTGAGATGCCCGATGACTTACAGTATTCCCATTCGTACAGATACCGGTATGTGGACTGGTTGTAGCCGGCCGCAATCACAATTGACCCGATGGCTAGCGTACCAAAGAAATCAACCACCATCCACGGGATGAAGAACTCGTGCCGGTTTCGCAACGTTCCGATCAACAGGCCAAGACAACTCAGCACGTAGATGGTGGCCAATGTGGTCCCGATGTACAGCATGCACAGGGTCACTGAAAGTTACAAACATATTGACTTCAGCATCTCGAATTTCACCCTGAACCTTGCACCGGAAGGAAATGGAAAATCCTCTCACCAGAAGCGAGCTTTTCGGCGGACTTGAAGCGCCACTCGTTGATCGATTCCTCCTGCTCGCTCGTCGTCCAGATGTACTCGCCGTCCTTCTGGTCGGCAATGCTCATCTGGAGGATGGTGCTCATCTCCTCGGCATGCGCCAATCCGAGCAGCATCACGAACAGGAAAACGTGTGCTACGAGCTGTGGACGGGATGGGAAAGGCACGCGGTCATTAGCAAGCTTTTGCAACAAGGGTCAAGGGCAAGGATTTCCCGGGGGGAGGGAGATGAGCCACTCACCACCTTGTAGATCGCAATCAGGATAGCGGAAATGCGAAGGTACTTCGGTGCCACCGGCATGGTCAGCACTTCAAACACCCGATCGATCAAGTACATTTTGTGTGTGCTTGCTGTTTTCTTACCTCGACCAACTTTGGTTGTTGGTTTTGCTGGAGCAAATTTTTCAAAAGCAATTTATTTAGACGTCCTGAAATGTACAAATCTGTATATGCTCAAGGTCCTGATTGATTGGTTTTTCTCTAAATACCTAGCGTTTTCTTACAAATGACGCAGTGTGCTATGATGTTGCGATGTGTAACAAAACTCTTTCTCTCTCACAACACTTGTTTGTATATTGTTTTCTCCTGTAAAAATCCTTACGTTTTAACCTCACTTTTTCAATGGATAGTATTCATTGTCAACATTAACGAGTTTTTACGCACACGACATGAAAATTCCCCACGTTAGGTGTGCGTTCCGTGGAGTTCCGTGGCGCTGGAAACTTCTTACATCCTGACTGACTGGTGTTGGAGCAAAAATCGAACCGTCCTTCGGGGATGGTTCTTTTTAGTTTGCCTTCGGTGTGAAGCAGCAGTCAGCAGTCAGGGTGAAATGTTTTTAATCACGTGTCATGCGCATTGCGCGCTGGAACGCATTCGTTGGGTGTATGTAAACAATCGGGCTTTTGAAGACATCGCCAAAAATAACAAAACACTTTTGGGGGCGGATTGGTTAGGAAGCGGATGATTAAATCGTTACTAATGTAAATTTTTATTTCTACATGGCCGTGCAGGATATCTTACTTTACATAAATCAATCAACAAAAAGCTGTCTCATCGTGTAAGAAGTAGTTATTATCTTGTTCTTTCGTATACATTGATTAAGACTTGATTTAGAGGATTTCAAATTTAAAAACACATCACGCAGGTTTTCATTTTCTTTAAATAATTATTGCTAAACTTATACTTTTCATTTTTACTACGACTGGTTTTGGGCTAGTTTCCTCTTGTGTTTAGTATTCGGAGAAAACATTAGCTTCTAAAATCTTCAATTTAGCTTAGTGATGAACATCATCGATCAAGCTCTAAAGATATCTTTAGCAAAGTGTAAGGGCGTTTTCAAACCTGGGACAAAAATTGGTTGAATCTATCAAATCCATACAAAATTTACTTCGCGATGCCTCCTGATTTTCTTCGTGTTCGCACGAAGCTTCCATCGTGTGTACACGACAAAATTTCGTCAGTGTAGCCTTCAGTTCACCATAAATTCCTCTCAATTTTAGATGCTTTCCGGCCATCAATATTTCTCTCAGTGCATTGTGAAAGCTGGATGAACTGAAACTGTTTAAAATCAGGAAACGCGATGCATGCTCTAATGAACGTATAGTAAATTAAATTTGGAACATAGAAATTGAATCAAATTAAAATAATGTTAAATTTCAAAATGATTTTCAAAGTAATAAGTAATTAATCAGCATGATCCGTTGTGATTTCCCCTCGACATTTTGTCGGTTCCCATAATGCTGCAATGAGAGCGATCAGAAAAACACAAATCGAGCGACGACTCTCCCTAGAGCGGGATGCAAGAAGAGAGAACGTCATCCGATCACTGTAGCGAATCAAGCTTGCGCTCCATGCCAAAAAGAGATGCATGAAGAGAAGCCCTTCGCAATCGCGAGAGTCTTTTACGCTTGCACAGTGGCCCGTTCTCAAAAAAATTTGGACAAATTTAGTGCAATTAAGTGAGCCAAAGATTCTTACCATCGACTCAACCAAGCAACCAATGTAAAAAATCATCGAACGTGTTCGGACGTACATTTCGCCGCTCCGGGGTCGTTTGTTCGTTACGATAGCGTACGAGGTGAAATAGTCGCGTGCCGTTAGCTTTCGCCGGGATAGTCAAATTCTACCGGAAACGTCAGGTGCAATTCGAACAAGTGTGGTTCAACATTTTCAAGGTAGCAATCTACACTAGTTGAGTGTTTTTATTATGTGATGTGAATTGTTTCGCTGAGCGATCGTTTGTTCGTCCTTAGGTGATCGTATGGTTCATTTAAACATTAGTTTGAAGGAAAAGAATAAGTGATTAAGATAATATATTTAACATATAGTGTAAAATGGATGGAAAGCAAATGTTTTTAACCTTGCAGTGGTTATTTATGGGACCTGTTTAATGCTGACTAGATCCACACCTGCTACATGTGCCTGTGCGGTGATCATCGGTGCTGTGAAAGAAATAGAGAAAAACGATAGTGTTTCATAATAGCAAACAGTTTTCCGCCAAAAACCTCGCCATGCACAGTTTCAAAGCTGAAAGTTTTCCTTTGCCAAACAAACAACAATCACCAGCTAAAAGTTTTGCTAAAAGACGCGCACCTCCATTTTAACCGAAATAGGCGTTGGATTGCGAGATTTACTTTACACAAACGAGCACTTGCAAATTTACGGAAATTCCCCACACAAACATACAAACGCTCTCGTCCATTACACCGTTTCCTAGGCAACGAGCTCTTCCCGTGCGATGCCTCAATCTCTAGAGCCAACATGAACACGGCAGGGAGCTAGTGAAAAGTTATTTAGACAGCAGCTCCGTTGTTGTGTGTTGTGAGGAACGGCTAGTGGTTCGTGATATTTCCGTCGGCCTGTTTTGTTGTGCGTGTGTGTGACCGTGGTGTGTTTGTGTGCCTCCGGTTTTTATCCCAAACCTCACGCACGTTCTCTCACGCTCGCGTAGATGATATTTTTAACAGACCCAAGTTCCCGGCCAAGTTTTGCGATGTTTTCACGCCGTTGTTGTTGTTGATCGGTATCGGGAAAAAAGGTTACACACTAGCAAAAACAAACCGATTGGGGGGCAACGGTGAATGAAACAATTACGTCAACTTGCCGCGTTTGGTGAAGATCATCATCATATCTCATTCGATGTGTGTATGTGTGCGCCGTTTTTTGACAGAACGAAGTAAAAAGTGGAAGCAGCCCAAACGCAAAACCGGTCGGCACGATCGCGTGAGAAGTGGGGAATGAGAAACGCCGCCGCGTTGTGTGAGCTCGGTGAGATCATGTGCGAGCGTCTCACACTCACTCCGCTCACAGCCTCTCGCTTCTCAACGCGCGTGGTGACGTTTTTTGTCCCCGACGGTTCTGTGTGCGTGATTGAAGTGATTTTATTTTGGTTTCAATTCTCGCGATCGATTTCTTTCTCATCTCAGCATTTTGTGCTCTACTTTCAGTGCTTGTGTGTTTTATTCAGTGTACGAGTGTGCGTTTGTGTAAGTGCGTCACGAACGGTGACGAAAATGTTCCAAGCTGTCAGATGACGTCGATGCGACGGTGATAGAATTAGGCGAAGAAGAGTAAATCTTATTGTGATCAGTGAATTTCGGTGCGTATGTGTTTGTTTGTTGATGGTGGTGTCCACAAACACATAAACAACACGGTGCGAGACGGTGCGACAAGTGAAAGAGCAAGCGCAACGCAACAACAACAACACGATCGGTTTTAGGTAAGATTTGTTTATTTTTTCCATCAACAATCTCGTTCGATATTTCACCATCATGATGAAGGTTCTTGGTGAGGAGTTTTCGTCTTTACGAACTATCATCTTCCGCTTGACGACCGTGTACGATCTTAGCCGTTCCGGTGTTGCTGGTATGCGTGTGATGCATTCAGTTTATGCTCAGGAATGCGTCGTCGATCGCAGTACCTGTGGGTTCGTTCGGTTTGTGTGTGAGTGTGAGTGTTTGCCTGTACGCGAGCGAGCGTCGTCATTCGGTGTTCCAAGCGCAAAACCACTGCGAGAGGGAAAGAGAGAAAAAAACGCCTCCGTACACCGTCCTTTGCCACCGCACGCAGCCTCCTTCGATGCAACCGATCATTCCACCCCAGAGTCCAGTGATCGGAAGAAAATTCTTTTCCGTTTTCCTGGTTTCCTTACCTTCTTGCCTTCTGGCTGCAAGAACCGCCAGAAACATGGGTTTGGGTGTGTGCTTTAGGTTGTGTTTTGTGTGCTTCGGTGCTGAGCCAGAAAAGAAAGCGGGAAGGAACGGTCCAAGGGCAAAGGCAACGAAGGCTCAGCTGTAAAAAAGGGCGGGTGAATAAAGGGAAGCAAATTGGGTTCGAGATCGATGCACAATATCCATCGATGAAACGAATCGATCTGTGCGGATTCGATCCGGGATACGAATATTGAGGAAAAACAGTGTGATATTTGTCTGTTGTCGACGGGTTGCTTGGCATTTCAGTTCTATTTTGATTCTGTTCGAAACATAACATTAATCGGTAATTCCATCTGTATTTTTTTATACATATTATACATTTTCTACTCGTATGCTCCTAGTAACATAATTATCTCATTTAAATTGCTTAAAATTTGTCACAAAATTCAGCACTGAAATGAAACCAAATGAAACAAATGTGCAATTATTTTTACACACTTTCGAAATGTTTTAGAATGTATGAAGTTAGTTCTACTAACTTGAGGTTAAACATCTCATGCCTTTTTATTGTGAGCTTTTTTATTGAAATCTACGTAATATTAAAGAGTTAAAGTGCTAATATAGTTTTGAAGCATTATTATATTAACAATATAATAATATATAAATAATATATAAAGTAACCAAAATTCATTCTGAAAATATGTATCAAATATCTAAAGCTACTCAATACCTCCTAGCATTAAGCAACAATCCTTTACGATACTAAAAGAGTTCGTTTTTATACTCGCTTTTTATACTCGAAATATTTAAACCCGCCAACTCTCATTTCCCAGCAGCGGGGTGTGCTCGTGTTTTGAGGCAGTCAAAACATTTTCAAACAGATAGACCACCAAAACAGATCACACACGATCACGAGCTGTGCTTTCCTGTTTATTGAAAGTCCCCCGTTGACGAACGAAACCGTCCGTGGAAAATTTAATGCGCCGATTCGAATCGACTTTACGAGCAGCTCACCCGGTTGGAAGACGGGAGACCCTGCGAAGGTGACATCCCGCTTTTCTATGCCCACCGGCCGTGGCATTCCGCTACGGTCGGTTGAAAATTATGAAGTGATTTTGAATACATTGCACCACACAAATCGTTACACCCGGTAGAACGGCAAACCCACAGCAGGTCACCTGCTTTGGTGTGGCAAAAATAAAAGGGAGAAAAAAGGGACCTTTCACTAGGGCCCGGCTGTCGGTAATCGATCGCGAGTTTGCCCATTTGCGTTCGGAGGCTGCGGCGATCAACATCGATGACACGGTACGATTTGGCGTGCGATATACAACCGAGTTTGAGCTGCGGTTTTGAATGTGCGAGTGTTTTCCTTTAGCTACAAAAAAAACAACCCAACCTTCGAAAACCTCGAAACCCGGCGAAAAGTGGCGGCACAAATGCTTTTGATAATGTTGCACAGACGAAGGTAACAAAACGAGCCACATGCACACATGCGGGGATGAAGTAACGAACGTAACGAACGAAACGAACCGTTCCGCGGACAACAAAGCCCACCCGGCCCAGCATGATCGGGCCGACCCGAACGAACCGGATCGATGATGGTGGTGATCGTGGGCCTTCGTTATCCTTGTTCACTTGTTCGCGTTCCGCTCGTTCCATTTTTACTTTTCTGCACAACCCCGCGGGAGCGAATGCCCACCGCCAAAGGAGGCCCACCGCATAAAGCGACGAACGCGACGAACACAAAGCGACGAACCCCGCGTCGACGGTTTACAGACTGTTTCGGATCGGTTACACACGGCGGTGGCAGGAATCGCTGCATACGTGAAGCTTGTTATGCTGCACGGTCGCTCCCAACCACTCGACGGGATTGGTGCCGCGAACTTGGATCTTGAAGCGAGCCGGGAGTTTCATCTGACTTGCCTGGGATCTCGAAATTGCCGTCAAGTTTGTGCATGTGTATGGGTTTGAGTTTTGAAACATTTTTTCGTTGTTGGCATTTGCTCCTCTTTTGGCAGTGGAGCCAACATTTGCTTCACAGCAACCATTTCGTTTTCCTACCCATCCAAACGCGGCGGTTCTCATTATCGGGTTCGTTTCCTGTTGCCGGGGTGTGTCTTTTGTTTTTTTTATTTCTTTTTCGCTAGCCAGGAGTTCACCGTTGTCCGGTGCAAATATCGTCGTTTTCGTCGGAAGGATCGCACGAGCTTCGGGTTCGTTTTTTTTAAGACGGCAACGAACAATCCTTGCTTTTTTTTTCCTGGCAGTTTTCGTTCGAATGTCTTCGCACGGAATGGATGATGGGTTTTTTTTTTTCATCTGTCGGCTGTTTGCATGAGCGCACCTTTTGTTTTATCCATCACCACCACCACACCGTTGGTACGAAATGAATGGCAAAGTCGAACCGTACGGGTGTTTCTGTTGCGGGATAAATACCGTGCAAAAAGGATGTGATTCGGTAACAACCCGATAATTACCACACCCATGGGCGAGCGATCGAGTTTGATGGCAGCTGTTGTTTGGTCGCATTCCTGAGCTGCCCAATCCTACCGTAGGTCAATGGCATGCGGCGTGGCTGTGCTGGCAAATGGCTGTGGTTCGCTTAGAGAGGTTCACAGAAGGGGAAGGATTTCTAAAAAAGTGCTTCCTGGAATCGTTGTTGGGGTGTGTTTTTTTGTGAAAACGCACGAGATCAAACTGAGTGTGTCATGATAAACACTAAAACACAAAAATTAATGTGTTGAAAAATAAAGAATATCAACAGATGAGCAAATGAAAGCTACATTGATTATATTTATTGCAATTTTCATTACCTATTTTTAGATCAAATTTAAAAGTAGATGACAAATTTCTGCAAAAATTTAAAGCTTCGAAGATCATCATGATGATGTTATTCTTTATATGTAATATTACTCATGAAAATTGTTCGTGAAACAAAGTTTTATTGCAACACTTCTTTTCCAATTCTCTATTTGCATGACAGAAAACTTTGTATATTTTGAAAAATAAAAACTTGTTCACTAATTAACCATGAACTTTTTGAAGCTGGTTCCAGTTTGACCAATTGCATCCTTTTCTCGGTCACTCGTTTTTTGTTTTCGCTCTCTCTAGGCCCTTGGAAATTATGCCCCTTTTGCGGTACTGATAGAGGTTCGCCTTCTTGCATCCTACGGTCCTGATTGACGACTTGATTGGGCCCCCTATCTTCTTATTATTACTAAGTATTATCATTTTCGCATGCACCCGACCCCGGCGTTGGGGAATTTTTGTGTACCGCTGTCACCTACGGGAAAGAAATAATACTGGAAGGAGTGCTCGACTGCTCGCTCGCTGGCTGTTCGTGTAGAGATAGGTTCTTATTTTTCCTCCCTCTCTTCGCTCCTCTAGTTTGCGTTTGTGGCTTCCACCAAAAATTAGCCCCAACGCAACAGCGAACTGCACGTGCTCGTACGACGACGGGAAAAACAAGCCACCTCGGAAATGCTTATTATGAATGAAATGCATTTGGCAGCGATTGTTACGAGCTGCGGCGGTTCGAGTGCATTTCCGTCGAAATGAAAAGCTTTTAGGGTTGGAAAATAGTGGTAATGTGTGTGTGTGTTTGTGAGTGTTCTCGCAGGATAACAATTGCAGTCCGCGTTCGCAACGATGTCGATAGCGGAAGAGATATGAGTTGTTTTGAGATGATGGTATCGAAATGTGGCCGTGAGAAGAGCGAGAGAAAGCGTTAGGGAAGAACTTTGTTTTTCCAACGTCAACGTGGATGGGCGAGAAGGAGGATGGGTGGGAGTGACCGATTTCATCCATCCGGCATGCGTGTGTGTGTGTGTTTCCCTTTTCAACGACGATGCAAGTCACCGCCGTTCATTCACAGCTTCCAGCAGAAGCATCCGCCCGTGTTGAAGCGTGTGTGTGGTTGAAAGATTGATTCGGATGGATGAAGTGCGAACGCTTCTGGAAGGGATTATATACGTACGTTTTTGCGCTAAGTTTTCCACCGGCCCGTTCTCAGCTGTGAGTGGCAAAATATAATTTATTACGTTCTCAAGCTCAACGCGAGGGCGTGTGGAATTTAGTGGTGGAAAGTTTCACCGGCGAACATGTTGAAATAATGAAGCAAAGTTTTGCACCGATCGGTCAGTGTTTTGCTTTTCCCACTCCGCCAGTGGAGAAATTGTTTACCCACAAGTTTTGACGGTGTTCGATTGGAAGCTGCCATGATTGAACGTTCCCTGGTGAAGGAGTGTGTTTTGCTTCCGGCAAGTTTTTAATTCAATTTAAAAGTTGGCGTCTAATAGAGTGACTTCGGAAAAAGGGTGTTTTAGAAAACAGTCCGATTTTTATTTACAAATCTACTAAAAGGCACTTAATCACGTACCGGTTTTGTCAATACCCTCCCACAGCCCAGAGCCCAGCGCACTTTAGCGCTTGAACTCGCTAGTTAAGAAAGAACCCGCTGGCATATGCAACATCCCACCAACAGGTTGGTTCGGTAATGACGCTATAATTGGGACGAGAGAACCATTGTGACGTCTTCGTTCTCATGTTTGGGATTAATAATCGTGCTCGCGGATGGATTCGAGATCGGTTTTTGAATGGTTTCGAGCCGCCTGCGTCCGTGGTCGCGAGTCGAGAGTCGGGATGCTGCCCCGCGGGAGGAGGCACTTGAACGCGAATGGGCAAGCTTAAGCCCCGTGTAGACCACTCGACTGTGGAAGAGGTTTTCGAATGCTCGTTTCTCGTATGTGAGCGCTGATGGGGTACAAAAACCCCCTTCAACAATTGTTGTTTTTTTTTAGTACGGTGGGTGTTTAAATTCTTGGACTCAGTGCAGTTTGAAGTTTGATTTGAGATTTTGTGCTCTTGAAGCACTTGAACAAAGTGTTGAATGAAAAAAAAAGATTAAAAAAAAAATTGGTTCAGTGTCGCCATCTATGAAAGGATAACGCAACTACATATATTGTATTGCAAATTTTAATTCTTGGCGTGCCGGTGGAAATGGGTTTGTTATTGTTTCTTGAAGGCAACAAATAGTATCTGTTCGTGATTAATTAACCTCACCTTTACGTCCATTGAAAGTAACTTTTTTACCACAATAGGAAGCAAAGAGTAAATCATCTGTCGCATGTTTCATCTACAAAGATAATTCAAATTGTCGCCCTCATTTTCGCATCCACGTAAAGGAAGACGCATAATCTCGCCCGTGACGGACACAAAAGCTGCATTAAAATTGCATTAACGACCGAATTTATATTTATCCATCCGGCTTGACTTTAATAGTCCTGCCCCGTTGCAAAACGAGCAGACGCAAACAGACCCACGAAGTTTACGGTTTTGTCGTTTCCTATTTGCGCAACGATTTCGGCCCGGTGATGGATGTAAAAAGGGCAGGAAAATATCGTCCCCCGGGACGACGACGTGCGCTTTCGGGAACCCATCGAGGGAAGCCTTTTTTTTATTTATCGATGTTCAAAATTGGAAGCAACCGTTGATGGCGCATTTCAGGGGGACGTTGTCCTTTCCACTCTGGGAACACGCGGCCCGGTAGCCGTACGTGGCGGGAGGAAGGCTCCGGATGGACTTCCGGTCCGGGAGCAAATATTACCACCAAGCCTTTGATTGCATTCCTGTTCGTGCTCGGTTGATTGCTACTGATGTCATTTTTAATTCCTTTGCTGGAAGGTTACGGTTACGTACGAAATGTTGGAAAACCAAAAAAGCAAACCAAAAAAAAAAAAAACAAATTCATCCCAAAAGTCTACACAAAAAAAAAAATAACGGTCATTCGGGTTCGGGATTTTATTGGAATTTGTGGTGTTTGCGCTGGCTGTGGCAATTTTGACCAAAAGTATCTGGAAGTAAATAACATTCATTGCCGTTCAACGCGTGGTATTCGGGCGCTGGGGTGCGGTGAAGATGGATTGGAGTGAAATGAAATTCGAATATCTTGACCCAAACCAATCCACCAGGCTAGTG
>JXWZ01000081.1:0-140552 GCA_000956215.1 Anopheles farauti No. 4
ACCGCCCGTAAGTCGACCGGAGGAAAGGCTCCGCGTAAGCAGCTGGCCACGAAGGCCGCTCGTAAGAGTGCGCCATCGACCGGAGGTGTGAAGAAGCCCCATCGTTATCGCCCGGGTACGGTGGCCCTGCGTGAAATCCGTCGTTACCAGAAGTCGACGGAGTTGCTGATCCGCAAGCTGCCGTTCCAGCGTCTGGTGCGAGAAATTGCGCAGGACTTCAAGACCGATCTGCGCTTCCAGAGTGCAGCTGTAGCGGCGCTGCAGGAAGCGAGCGAGGCGTATCTCGTCGGGCTGTTCGAGGACACCAACCTGTGCGCGATCCACGCCAAGCGCGTCACCATCATGCCGAAAGACATCCAGCTGGCTCGTCGCATCCGCGGTGAACGCGCCTAAAGGGATACTTCAGCAAACATCATATTTTCATCAAAAAACGGTCCTTTTCAGGACCACCAGATGCTTTGCTAAAAAGAATTGCGACACTACTTCTGAGAACTGACGCCCCTGGCGTGGACAGGAATATTCTTGTACGAGTCATAGTTGGCGTCGGTTTTGCCCTCTTCCTCTTCATCTTCTCTTCCTAATCTTTCGATTTGTACCGGTGGAAACGCACCCATCCGAAATTAGAGGTTTATGGCTGTTGGATTATGAAATTGAGCTACAACATAGCACGCAGCCCAAACTACCGTTGACAGCTGTCAATTGTCTTCCCGTTCCCAGTCGGCCTGTTTTGCTGGATTCTTTCGCTAAAAAACGCGTGCAGCTGTCGTCCGTTACGTGTTACATTCTTTAGGTAAAATGAACGTTGTGCCGGCTTATTCGAAGCGGCTAGTACTTTCCTTGTATCGAGATCTGCTTCGGTACGGCACGCAGCTGCAGTACACCGACCAGGAATATTTTCTCGGACGGATTAGGCACGAGTTTCGTCAGTCGGCATCCCTAACTGACCCGAAGGAGATTGAATTTTGCTACAAGGTAAATAAAACAGAAACATTTTTTGTTCTTACACACAGAGGTCAAAGTTTACTCAAATCATTTAACTTTTTAGAGAGGACGTGCTCTTCTCGATCGTGCGCGAGTGGTGTAGGTTTTTTTTCTGCTGTGGAGGAAATATGCATCGCCTGCTACGATGTATTACTCTAAAAACGGCTGCTTCCTGCAAACTGGCATTGTCTCCACGCGTTCCATTCCGCTTACTGTCGAAAGGGATCGACGAAAGCCGCGTCCCGGTGCTTCGCGATGAAGATCTCGAGGAATCGTTTGTCCGCGGCAGCGGTCCAGGTGGACAGGCGGTGGCGAAAACGAACAACAAAGTCGTCCTGACGCACAAACCGACCGGTATTGTCGTGCAGTGTCACATCACGCGCTCCCTGTTCGAAAACCGTCGTGAAGCACGAAAGCTGCTGATCGCAAAACTGGACCAACTGTTCAATGGTGACCAGTCGGTGGAGGCACAACTCCAGCGGCTCGAAGCTAAGAAGCAATCGGAAACGGCAAGACGCAAGCAGAAGCTGCAGGCAAAGAAACGCGCATGGAAGGAACGTGAGTTTGGTGGCAGTGAGGAGGGAGAAAAGCCAAACTGATACGAGGTTCGAGTTGTGTTTGTTGTATATTAAATGAATAGTTCTAACATAGTTATTATAATACAGATTATTAAAAAGATATTTTTCTTTACCACGAACTAAAACTTCCGAAACCATCGCTACCCGCTGGAGGAAGCTTTCGCTTTTTAGTATTTGAAGCGTCTGTGCCGCTGCTGCTGCCCGATTGTTCCACCTTAGATGTCTCCGGAAGAATTTTCGTTACGCTCGTGTCCAGATACTTTCCCACGCCTGTACGAAACACTTTTAGCGGTTGAGGACCGGACTTTTTACCGGCCGCTTTGTTGCGTTTTTCCTCCGCTTCGCGTTGTATACGCTCTAGTTCTTCGGCACGTTCCTTGGCAAGCTGTTCGTCCACCTCCTGGAATGGGTCCACGAAGACTTGTGCTCGCTGGATGAAGATGTTCTCGATCGGTCGATCGCGATTGTCCACCTCGACAAGTTCCATTTCGGTGAGAACCTCCAGACCGCCGACAAGTTTACCGAAGATGGTGTGTTTCCCGTCCAGGTGCTTGCAGGAGCGGTAGGTAATGAAGCTGAGGATGACAATTATTCATTATTTTTCACTATAAACAATTGTCAGACGTCGGTTGTGTTTAGTTCTGCTTCTGCTTTAATTCCACTACCATTGCAAACAGTCTCCTATTACAGCTTATATTTCTTCTGAATCTTCTTCGTTAGTACAAGATCTTCAATAGCTAGTACCCTAGAAATATGAACATGATAGCATACTCACAATTGCGACCCATTCGTGTTCGGTCCCGAGTTGGCCATCGACAGTATGCCCCGGCCGGCGTGCGAGAGGTTCGGTTTAATTTCATCCGCAAACTTTTTACCCCACGCCGATGTGCCACCGTTACCCACTCCGGTCGGATCACCGCCCTGTAGCATGAAGTTACGGATCGATCGATGAAACAGGCACCCGTTGTAGTAGCCGCTCTGGCAGTGGCGAAGGAAATTTTCGCACGTCTTTGGCACCTGATCACAGTACAGCTCGAGGTTTAGGGCGCCGAAGTTGGTCAAAAGCCGTACGTAACCCTTCTTCTTGACACGCTCGTACCGCACGATGTCGTCGTCGATGATGGCCGCTTCGTGCTGCGATACGGGAACCATGGCGGTCGAGGTGAACGAGGCAGCAACCGCACCGGTAGAATAATGGGCCGCATTGAACTTATCCGCCACGACTCGCTCGACATGCTGCTCGTCGGGTGCTTTGTAGTCCTTTTCGAGCTGCGTCAGAATGTCTTTCGTTTCGGCGGAAATCTTTTTCAAACGACCCTGGGGATCCTTTCGCTCGGCCAGTTCCTCCTCGGTGAGCACGCGCAAGTTTTTCTTTATATGGTGGAAATTAGAGATATTAAACTTATCCAGATTGCTTGGATCCTGGATGGTGATAAGATCTTTTCGTGCGAACGCCGTATCATCCAACAGATCCTTCCAGTTCTTGGCCTTTACGTTCAGCTGCTCGATTGCCTCCCAAGAGAAGACGTTACCCGTTTTGCCATTCGCCACGATGTGGGAATTTTTAGTGAACGGCTTAAACAGTGTCGGACAGTGATACTGGTCTTCGTGGTTTTTCGTAAAGTTTAGCTTGATGAGCGACTTGCCGTCGAGTGGGGCGCCCGACACAGGGTTTACTTTAAATTTCTTAAGAAATGCAACGATCGCGGACAGTTCGAACACGTTGCCGTCCTTGTCAGCGTACGGATGCTCAAACGGTACCATCGTCAGGCAGCAATGGTCGAAGGGTAGCCGCTTAAACTTGATCTGTTCGTTTTCCACCGAGTCTGGTTTATGGCCACCGTAAAACTCCGACCACTCGGTGTACGTAAGGTACCTTGGGGTGGTTAGAAAGATCGATTAACATGACTGTTGGTAGTAAAGAGCTGTTTCACTTACATTTTATCTTTTTGATGTTGTTTTTTACCCATTTTGATGCAGTTTTTTAAGGATTTTTGGATAAAATAAATCCACAAGAATAGTTTTGTTTACAATTTGCTACTTTTGTTTTGTTTTCTTCTTGCTGTCATTGTGGTTGACAATGGCCCAGTGGCTCAGTACGATTACAGGTTGCGTACTTTCGTATTACAAAATTTTGTATGATTTTTTGTTGTTATTTTGTTAAATGAAATAGCAAAATTACATTAATTAATGAAAATATTATTAATTCTCAATTTTATCATTTCAACAGTTGAGAAATTATGTCGGGAGTGATACAGTGAGTGATTCGCACAGTCGTACGCAGAAATGTTTCTTTCATATTATTTCATAATATTCAAGATATGTTTGAAACATTCAACAATAACGGTTGTAAGGTAATACAAATAGCAACAATCTTTGTGTATTTTGAATGCTCAAACTAATTCATTATGCAGCATCAACCGAAAGTTTCCCAATCCAATCCAATTGTTTCCTGCACGCACGCATGCACGCACTCGAAATGACTTGCCACGGCCGACATGCCGAAAATGTAGTCCGCGAACGGCGCAAGAAAACCTAAATGAAAATCACTCCGCTTTAATGCTTCTTCACCACAGCCTGGCTATCATTGCTCTCCATGTAATCGTAGCCCAGTTTGGCAATCAGTAGCCCCGAACCGAGACCAAGGGCCGTGGCAAGTCCCTGGTTGCGTGGTACGGCCGATCGGATCACGGCCCACACCAGCACGGAACCGAAGCTGAACAACACCGATCCACAGATGCTGTACGCTACCCGTTTGTTCGTTGGCACCGACTTCAGGTGGGGCCGGCTGTACATGAACAGTGTCGTACCGAGCACGGTGTGTAGCAACAGGAAGTTGGTAACGTCACGCTTCGGTAGCAGTCTGAAAGGAAGCGGCGATTATTGACCACTTGCTGGGAAAAGGAGAACATCCGCAAGGGGAGCTACTTACTTGACCGCTATCGACGGATTCATCACGTTGACGGACAGAGCCGCGTAGCTGAGCATGCCCTTCAGCGGAAAGTAGTAGTAGAGGATGTTTTCCTTCGTCAGTGGCCGCAGGCGCAGCGTGTTCACGATCGGCAAGCTGGCGTCCGTCATGTTTGAAACGATTTATTGACGACTGCTGTGGGTTTACTATCCGGCACGATCGAGCTAAATCGTGTGATTTTGTTGGACGACAGGAATCGAAGCAGACGAAAAACACTTGCTCTTCGGTTGTGTAATATTTTACCCGAGACCTCGGAACGTAAACAAATTACCAGCACTTTGACACTTTGCCGGACTATTGCAGTTTTGGGCCGATTGGCTAGTGCAGAAAATAGCTGATATTACAAAGAAAAAAAATTTGAGTTTTTTTCAACAACAAAATCTATATAAATTCACTTAAAAGCATTTCCGTTCAGGTAACATTGCTATATATATTTTGATACGACGATACTCCTCATATTTCCATTCGAGCAGTTAGAGTCAAACGAAAATGCTCGATTCGATCGCTTTGCTAACAATATATGCAAAATAGGTAAAAATTAAAAGTAAGAATAACTTTTTACATTTATTCCATCCTGCAAAATAAATATTAACGAACATGTAATATGCGAAATATCGAAATAAGCAGTTTTTATGATAAAATCGTGAAAAACACCAAGTTCAAATCTTTGTGCGAGGGGTAAGAATGCTGAAAAAACTGAGTATTTCTTGTTGTTCGTATGTAATGTTTAATACCTTAAATAAGATATAAATCTTCTCAGTAATGAGTTAAAACTTATTATATTACGCAATTCATACGTAATGTATTAAATTTACAACGAATATCATGAGTTTCGTCCCAAAACCGTACGAAGATCTTTCCGCTCGCTGGTGTAAACTCATGTGATTATTCAAGCAAGTTTAGCGGCAGTCGGGGCATGAAGTTTGTCTCCAGGACAATCTGTAAAAGCGCTTAAACGGTGATAAAATTTACATGTTTTAAAGATATAAATAATGAATTAATGAAACAATCTGACATAGTGTTTGAAGTCCGGCAAGAACTACCGTTTTCATGTTGTATGTATTGTTTTTTAGAGTTTACAATAATTTTAGTCGCTAGCACATATAACAATCATTGCCCCGTCTTCCCTCACTAACAAGGGAACCGGCATAAACAAAAGGATACAGGTTAGTGCCCAGCGTAGCAGGCCGATTGCAAAATTCAATAGAAATACAACAGATGTTCAGTGCACGATACCTGTGGCGTTGCTAGGCAGAGTAGTCCTGATTGTTCTCGAAACTGGTGGAATATTCCACATGAGGTTTTAAAACCGTGCAACGAACCCGCGAAAGTGGTAGGCAGTGGTAGCAGTGGCAAACGAACAATCGAACCAGAAAAAAGTGCGGCAGCAGCAGAGCGTATCGGTGTCTCGATGCGATGCCAAGTTGTCCGTCTAAAAACGCGGTATCTTCCCGAAAAGTGAGGCTAATCGATAGTTCGGGCCAGTGGTGCTAATAAAAATCGAATGCGTGTGCGGAATTTAGACCCAGTAAATTTGTTTCACAGGAGTCCTGGTTGCGGAAAAAGGCAAGACGGTGTTTAATTACTGCGTAAGTATCCTTTTACATTACGTTACGGCAAGGGAACGAGTCCTGTGTAAATGTGTCTTCTGTTGTTAATACCTTACAACCAAATTTGGTACATCATCTGATTCATTCTTCCTTCTTGAGCATGATTTCAACAGTGGAATGAAAAGAAATAATTTTCATAAAATTAAGGAATGCTTCCCTGTATTGTAGTTCCAGGCGCATGAAGGTGTGTCAAAGCGTTGGTGACTCTGAGCGTGTATTGGTGCGCGTGTGAAACGGCTTGTTTGATCGAAGGAGGCGCGTCGAACTGAACGTACAATTCCTACTTTTTAATGCTTTTTTTACCTGTGCCTGTTTCGAGTCATGTCTTTGATTAAAAATACTGTCGTTGATGTATAAGGAATAAATGGATCCAATGAATTAATTACTTAAAATTAATTTAACACTTATTAATAATTTAATTAATTAATTCAATCCATATATCATTTTTTTAAACCTAATAAAATTGTTTAATTGATATCAAACGATTATATTCATCAACAAAACATATTTTACAGTCCTAGTCTCCGGTAAATGATGCTGAAGTTTTTTTTGCCCCAGTAGGAAATGGTATTGCGCAGATTCGTGGAAACGGCCCACTACCCTTTCTTGTAAGCAATGAGAGGATGATGGCGTTATAAAATGCTGTCGCAATTAATCTGCTTCTCCTTTCAACTCCGTAAAGTCATTGGACTCTTAACTTGATGTGTTATTGTTCTTTCAGGAAGGATAAACACCTGAAGGATTTAAAGAATAAATTGCTTTTCCTGACGATATATCATATCGGTTGTCGTCATCCTCCAATGCGACCTTCACATCTTTATGCGAAAACTGAATATCAATGTTTACCTCTGCAGACATTTAATATGCTTCCTAACGTCTTCTTAAGGTTGAGCGACTTTTAAGTAAAGCAACGATGCGATGAGCTTCACACACTTTCTTACGCCCTGTTGCGACAAACAGTAGCCGCCATGAGGCAGGCAGCATATGCAAGATTTGCTTTCAAGCATAAAATATAAAAATCGTTGTCGTCGTTTCGCGTTGTCGTCGCCGTCATGTACACGCGTTTTTTTCTTCCCTTTCGCGTGCGTGCATTTATTTTCTCTTTGTTTTCCTTTTTGTTTGCCATTGCGTTTAATCGACTTGAGGATGATGTTTTTGGACAATGAGTTCGTGTGCAGCATGAGACACAAACGGGAGTATGGTAATGATAACGTCATGAAGATTAAGTTTCTCTTTTTTATGAGCGAAATTTCTTTTCAGTCCACAACAGGTGGGTTTCTTTTCGTTTGGACAAATAAGAGACGTTTGTAATAAGGTGTATGCTTTATTTAGGAAATCATGTAACTTAGTAGTGATGGTTTGATATTATTCTCCTTCACTGCGGATTATAGATAAGGGACAGAATACGAATTCAACTTAATCGATCGTATAAGACACCTGTCACGATGCACACAGGGACTATAATATCATCATTTAGCTACTTTGTAGCTCAGACTTTCGATAAAGCAATACTCATTGCGGATGCTCGGACAGTCGGTCTATCATTGGCTCAGCAGACAGAAAATAAACTAATCTGGAAACGATTGAACGATTCGATCCAGGAGGGACATTGCATCTAAAATCCAAACATGTACGCACTATGAAACCACCGCACTCACTCTTCCACCGTGACAGGAAGAAGCATCGACGCACACACACACGCCCTCCCGGCGAAGTCGTCGCACACGGATCATTAAAATACCAAACATGATCACCATCAACCACAGACCCTCGTTCGACTGGAGAAAGAGCAGGCAAGCATGCAAGCAGGTGATCATCAAATCAGGAGAACGCCGTTCATTAGCGGGTCATTACGTTGTGTGGGATAAAACATGCCCCGATGTATTAAGGAGATGATGCTTTCGATTTTCCTCATAGAGATTTAAACATTCGGTGATTAGATGGTCAGCCACGGGTCGGTAATTGTTAAGTAGTTTGTTTAGGTAGAAAATTTGTAGCTTTTGCGAGGTTAGTAGCAATAGCAAACACAACCCACCACACCCACCTGCTCCGGCGACTTCGTTAGATGGGAGAAATGTATTCCAAAGGCGTACGCATTATGCTGGAAGCGTAAATGAACCATGCACACAACAACACAGCCCTCCCATGCGTTAAGTTAGAACTCGTTTGTATTGGGTTATATTTTTTTCTCTCTCCTCCTGTTGGATTCCCCGTGATGAAATGGGGCCTGTGCACTCACTCAGTTGTTCCCGGTGCACCGAGTGCATTTCCAAAATGGACTTGATTCAATGCTCTAGCAAACCGAACGCGCCAGGTGGGCATTTCAGTAGTTTTATCACGTGCTTTACAATGGTTGGGTGGATTTTTCGTGTTCGTAATTTTTGTCGAGACTGTCTATCCCCCCGAGCTCTGTGGGTGTGTCGTGGTGCGTACGTTAGATTAATGAAGTGGTGGGCAAATGTGCTTTTAATACGTTTTGTTAGACGCTTTAGAAAGCAACGTAGCAAAGTAAAGAATTTAAAAAAAGTGAAATATTTTTGATCGAAATGAAACTATCTCACGAATTAATCGCCTGTTAAAGAAAGGGTAAATCGCTTTTCAGAATATTGTTCCAGAGTATTTCCCTCACACGAAAGGGATGCTATTAATTAGTGGGTATCGGATACCCAATAATTAATCTTACGTTCTTTCCAGTTTGCCTGACGATGGGGATGTGAGGTTTTATGGAACTTTTTGCTGTTGTTGCTACAAATCTGTTTTCGATTGTACGTTTTTTTCACCCCTACAAACCTTTTAAAAGAAACCTTTTTTTTGGAGGTTTGCCTATGATTATCACAGTTTGGAAAACTTGCTACCATGTTACTGCTATGATTAATTATGGGATTTAATTTATCAAGTGATGTTAAAGTATTTATTTCCACATCTGATATAGAAGAATGGAGAATATTGATCTCATTTGCTAGTTGGTTGGTGTCTGTTATGGTAGAGACTTGGAGGGTTTTAATTGTAGACTTGTAGACGTCGATCTGGATTAAGAAAAATACCTACATATGTATGCTTTAATCTTGCTTCCTGAACTTGGTATATTTTCTTTGATTTTTATCTACGAACAAATTTTTGGTACATAACATATTTCTCATTCTTTCTTTTCCAACAAAATGGGCGATCAAAATTTGGGTTAAAGTTTTTTCTTGTTTTGTTTCATACTATACTACGGTACGTAAAAGATGAAGTACGGAAAAAATAAGAGGGTAGCACAGCAAGGCATGGGTCTAATTAGTATGCACCTTCCCGTCTCGTTCGATACACCAGGTTCCCTCCTTAATTATCACTTTGAGCAAATTTTTTTAACGCACCGCCAAGTGGAAGAACATATCTTCATCTCTCCAGCAGTGATCGGATAGCAACAGCGGGTAGGAGGTTAAAAAAGTTTCAGTTCGAAATTAGGAAGGTGAAGAAGGTTGATCGTTTCCAGCTTTACTTTCACATTTTTATTAATTGTATAGTTTTTGGTTCTGATTTTTTCTTCCTCAATCTCATTGCTACTTTTACTATACAATATTACCCACGTTACATTGTGTCTTACTCAGCGCTCAGAGATAGACTTGGAACATATAGAGCACGAATGAGAGATGACGTGAGCACGCATTGGATTTGTTGGTTCTTTTTGCGTTTGCGTGACCATACAGACACACACACACAGGCATTCGTTTTGTAAGACCCTGAAATGGGAGAATGAAAAATTGGACGCTTCCATTTCGGCAAGCAAAAGCTAGTCTGGAAGTAATTTGTTTGATCTAGAACCATTTGTTTTTTTCAGGCTTTTAGAAACGCTACAAACATACACGCGGAAATGAAGTCATTTTTTGTTTGCAAAGAGTAAGATAACTTTGCGGACTGGTTGTGCAGCTGGCGTATGTTTGTTTGATGATGATTGACAACCAACAGACTTTAAACGATTTAATCAAAACCAGACTTGTTATCAACCATTCTATGAGGGTTGATCCCAACAGTAGTCCATAATAATGAAAACACAAAACTACCACAATGACAATAATTTTCTTAAAAAATAAATTTTTCCTTTTAGATGCATGCTGGTTACATTGACAGTTGCTGCAAAGCGCCAAAGGAAGCGCTTATCAAAGTAATAACAATCGATGGATTGAAATCAAAGGTGACAGAATGCTAACATAAGAGGAACTTGCGCCGAGATTTATTCCGAGCAAGATCCAGGTTTGATCGAACAACAACAACCGCTTGGGTTTCCACTTTGATCTGTCTAGAACCCTCACCTGGGAAGTCATAGAGAAGAGGGTAATCGACAACATCATTACACTTTCGATGTGTACACACATGCCGTCCAACGTGGGGTTCCACTGTTGCGTGTCGTCGAGCATACACTCACACACGGGCAAAGGTGAACTGTGTGCGTGTGCGTGTGCTAGCTTATAACATTCGCTCTCAGGGTTCCCCGGCATGCACATGTGTGGCCCGGCAGCGGCTGGTACAAACCCTACACGCGCGATCTTCCTCAACTTGATCATGTTGCGCTGGGAGCAGCCGGAGTAATAGCATTAAAATGATCTCTCACTCTCCGCGGTAGCGCCGCGTGCGTTGCGCTAGAGTGTGCTACCTTTCGTAACCCTTAGTTTATGCGCGTGGAACGGGTGTTCCTTTGTGTTCTGCGTACGCGACTCTGGCCAGTCTCCCCGTGGTTTGCTTTGTAGTGAGCGAACGCGAGAGCACTGAGAGAGGGCGATCTCTGATCCCACCGTTTTTCCGTGATCGCGTGGTGTGTTTTGGTTGCCACTGGCAGTTAGTTGAACTGAGTCGTCTGAACCGCGCGGGGGTGTTTCGTTGCTTCTGTCATTTGTCGGTTGGCCAGTTGTTGCGTGGCCGGAGTCGTGTGCGTAGGACCGTTTAGTGGTGCTTGGTTTGTTGGAGGAACGCGCCACTAGTGTCTGCCACTTTTCACTATCATCGGGTGGGTTTCTGTGTGTTGCCTTCTGTCGGCGTTTTTGTTTTTGTTGCCGATAAGTGTGTGCCTGACTGCTTAGTTTGGCTTATCTCGAACGTGCGTTCTACTGTGTGTGTGTATGTTTGGTGGCTAAGGACGTTAAAGTTGCTTGACAAAAAAAAACACACGCAATTCGTGATAGTGGTGGGCCTAGTTTTGATCAAAGTTAGCCTTGGAATCGAACGAGTAGCAGCCAGTCGTCTCGTGACGCATCTGTCACATTGTATGTTGTGTTTTTTTTCCTCTGGCTGTCAGCTGATTTTGACACTCTTTTGGCTATCACTTCGAAGCAACGGCCCCTCCAACATTCGTAGATTATGTGTGTATCAGTAACAGGCACTTACTTGTTCTTGCAGTTGAGTGTGTAATTGTGGCTGTTGTGTTGGTGTGTGTTAGAGTCTACAATCTAAGTTATTTCCAATTGTGGACTGTTTTATGTGCCGTACACACTATGATAGTGATTAGAGTACGACATACGACGAGGGTCTTGCGATATTATAATACCGAACCAGCAATGTCCTCCTCTCGAAGCACGCTTTTGTACGATTTTTTCTCTCTCTCCAGGGAGTAATGTCCTCACACCGGCAGGAAGCGGAAGCAGTGCGTTACACTGTCATTTACCCCGCGTTGATCCTAACATCACACGAAAAAGGACGTGTGTGATAGGAGCGAGCGAGCGGTTATAGATTGTGAAGTAACTTTGCCGAACTGGCAAGTTCCGACAGTTTCGCGCATGCGTTTGGAAAAAAGGAAGAATACGAGAAGTTCTCTCCGCTCCGCTTAGTTCCGATTGAGACGCTCGGTGTCTTTCCGGAAGTGCTTCCCATAGGACGTTTTTCAAACTGTTAAAAAATAATGAATAATGCTAGATATTGCGATGTTTATGCTGGGTTTTGGTAGGGACTACTGTTCACAGTAACGAAACGGCCGCTGATTAAAAAAGGCGCAGCCTGCAAATACATTCCGCAAGAGCCAGAATGCGATAGTGAGAGCGGTGAGCACACACACCACCGCGTCCAAGAGAGTCAAAATCGCGCGTCTTTTCGCGTTTCGCATTCTCGTGTGCTCGGTGTTGGGGCCAACCAAGCGCAGCAGTTTGCTCAAAACTTCCTGTCACTGTAAACGTGTGGTCGTCGTTCGTCGCGGCGGTCTACTACGATCGAAGCGCGTAGGTGTGTAACCCCAACCTTTCCGCTGCTAGCTGTGCATCCGTGTGCTGTTCGCGCGTTGGTTTCTCGTGTGTGTGCGCGTGGAGCAGCTGCTGGACCAACTCTATGTGAAGGAAGCGAGGTCTGCTTTGGCGGCGGCGTGGGCTCTGACCAAGAACCGATGCTATTTGTTTTATCGACATATCGAAAAAGGAACGCTTTCGAGATTAGATAAACGGTCTTGGTGTATTTTTGGGGTGATTTTTGTGGTTCTCTCTCGCGCGACCCTGTTAGTGTGTGAAAGTTTGAAGTGTATTCGTCCTTGTGTGTAGGGCGTGTGTTGTTGCGTGGCTTCGGGGGAGCATTGGTTGCAAATGTGCAAGTTTCTAGTGACGGTAGAGATGTATGCCATTTGAGAGTGAAAATATGTTTTACCTGTTCTCCTGTGCACCATAAAGATTTTTCTTGTAGTTCGTACTTTCTATGAAAAACGGTATGTGACCGGTGTCCGGTGTCCGGTGATTCCAGGAAGTTTTTCTGTTTGGGAAAAAGACAACATGCTGAATTTCCTGCCTATCCTTCCGTGGTTGGAGGTAAATTCTTCCTGTTGCGAGAGAGATAAACAGTGAGAGAGGAGCGAACTTTGAGCATTGCAAGAGACAGGACAAGGAAAAACATAAGTAGAAGCAAAATAATAGGCTCGAATAATTCATCCTAGCCTAGCAGGCTTCACCTAGGGACATAACCCTCAATAGACAAGCATCACAGGAATATGTGTGAGGGTATGTGTAAGTGTGTGTGTGTGTGCGTTTGTATTTTAAAGTGGACTGTGCCCCAGCAGGAGGTTGAAAACCCTGCCCCGGAAAGAGTGACGTCAAGGAAACGTGTACACCGCAATAGGGACAGCAGTATTTTATGGAAAACGGTTTGATGGGTGTGCTTGAGTTCAAAAAGTAGTTAAACATATTTTTTATGTTTTCGTCTTGATTGATTGCAACCGAAACGTTCTAATATTGTGTTTTCTCCTGTTCTACATTACAGTGCGATTCGTTTCTAGTGAATTAGGTCGTAGATAAGCAGGTGTGGTGTGCTTGATTGCTGTGTGTTTGTGTTTGGTTGGTGGCAGTGATAGAAACGTGGAAAGATCAATTTTGGGAGGCTTACAGCATCTGGACAAACAAAGGCATCGTCACATCCCTCCAGAAGCAGCATTCAGGTAAGTTGATGAAAAGGGATTGGGTTTGAGTTTAACAGTATTAATAACTCTACTTGGACAGGGGTTTCATATCTACCAAGATGCATTCTTGGTCCGATCGCAAATTGTTTTCCGCTCTGTTGACGCGAAGTTTAACTGTGATATCTTGTTTATATATTTTTTAAATTAAAGCATACTTATTTAAAATAACTATTAAGTTGCTACTATTGGTCGTTTTATCCTGGTTATGTGTCGATAATATTTTTGACACATTCTATAAAAATGAAATTATGATATAAATTTATCTGTTAATCTCCATTCGCTGAATTAAACTTCATGCTTTAATTGCATAAAATGCCCACAAAACAGCGAATGTTGTGACGACTGTTCCATGTTTCAAATGTTTTCAACGCACATTCCTCGCCTCCATCTACGTGGTGCGTAGCCAAAATTAACAACACACCCAGTCCTCCAATACCGCCAAAAAAGCGTCCGTATCTGCACAGGAAAAAAAACCCTGAATGTGGGCTTTTTTGTGCAATATAGCTGTTTTACTTTAGAAGCTTCAGTTTTGCTGACGAGAGAGCTGCTACTGTCAGAAGACGGTCGGAGCTCGGGCTGCTTCCTCCTTTTGGATAGGGAAGCGAAAACGCTGCTTTGCTCCATCTCCACTGCGTATGACTCTTTTTTTTTGTAAATGCTGCGGGTTTTGAGGCGTTTCATGGAGAGAGACGGTGGAGAATGGCCATATTTTTGCACTTTGCAATTGCTGCTGCTGCGCTGTTGTGCGTGGGTGTGGAGAGCGAATGGAAGCGAAGGTTTGTACAGACAGGCAGCACACAGCAATGCAAAAGCTGTTCTATTTGAACACAACACGTCTGGTTGTTATTGTACTGCAAACGTTTCGAAATTGCAATGCGATTGATTACCGAGAAGAATATGATGATGGAAACAACATAAATTTGACACTTTTTTCCGGGACTTCAACATGTGACGTGTCCTTGTGAGAACCATGCACCATGTGGTTTTCTAATACTCCGTGGGCTAATTCCAAAGCACGTAATATGATTCGAAATTATAAAATACCGGTTACTCGCAGTTGAATTATCGCTGAGCATTAATTACGCTGGGGTACAATTATTACACATACAATGTTGCACGGCCAAAGGACACGTTCATTCCAGCGTTATTCGCTTTGAAACCATTCGTTTCCTCCTCAAATAGGATTTTATCGATTGTGGTCGGTCGGTTGTGTGTACGATAGTTGTGTGTTTTGGTGCGCCTGCTGGCACGATATGGGTACATTTTGCATAACCATCACACACAGGCGAATTGTCTAACATTGGTTGTTGCGGAGCATTTCCATTTCTCCGGAATACTGGCCCTCCTCCGTGTTATCGATGACGTGACGCCTCTATGGGCGATGTTTTACCCGTATGGCACAGTGATCCGTCTTTTTGAACGTTCAAGCAAACAGGCTCTGTACAAAAGCCAGTGTTAGCTGAAGCGTCCATCCATATGCTGCTGGATCGATTGATGTGTAGCAAAAATGACAAAAAAGCTCATGTAGATTTCACGACCAAATTCCGTCTGCCAGAAGAAGGAAGCTGGCTATCGTCGGCAGGCGTCAGGTTTTAACGTAACGAAAAAAAAGGAGGCAAGAAAAAGAAATAATGGTCATAACTCTTTCACGAACGTTTCGATTCGTTACGGGGTTTGCAAAGATGAACCATGGGGTGATTGAAATTCTCCACACGAAACGATGCAAGAAATGTTGCGAAAAGCTCCACACCAACCCTGGCCCCCCGAAAGGAACCAGTTGCCGCACACAAAATATCCAGATTGCTCTGATGACCTTCTTGGGAATGTGTATGTGTGTGTATGTTCAACCGAAGCAATTTGATACTGATACGGTGGTGCTAATATAAATGGGTGTTTCAGACAGTTTATGGCGTCTAAATGCTTGTCGTTAAGTCGTCGCTTGCAACAACGCGCACAGTGGATCTGTATTTCGGTGTCGGGATTGGAGTAAGTGGCATGCATGTGTAGTAGACTTCGAAGCGAGTTCCGTCATCGTTACTTTCTTGCATCTGGTGATGTTGGATGACGAAATTTGCTTTTAGAGAATGTTCATATTAATCATAACATTATCAGCGCTGGTAATTTGATAGTCATAAATTTGCTGTTATTTATTGAATGAGTATCTAGATCCGCTAGGGGACGATTGTTCAAGCGTTAAACTAGCTTCATACCTGCGGATGGCAGCTACAATTTTGATGTAAAATATTTGATTTCTTCCGCAAACTTGTGCAGCTTGGATTATCCTTCTAGGAATTAAAGTTGATCCGAGATCCGTTGTTTTTAGTTAAAGGGGGTCTATTTGAGCACGCAATAGCTTTCCTTGAGGGTTATGGAATATTAGGTTATAGTTATTTTGGGCATCATTTGAAGAAGAACAGTGGGAAAGCCATTTGAATATGGCAGTCATCGTAGCTTAGTGAATAAAATAATGAACCGGCATATATAACTGCGCGTACTGTTTCTCTAAGAGCTTCCCAATAGGTTTGAACAGCTATATAAAAAAATCAATTGAAAACCAACGTTTTTATAAAACATGTTGATTCACGTTGTTTTAGGACACTGTAGCGCACCAATATCTTCAAAAAAAGACATTTATTCTGAACTGTTATGTACAGCCTCACGGGTTGGGACAGTGTTAGTTGTCGCGTCATGAAATGTATCGTCGTTGTGGTATGGCATGCTAAGCTCCGGATGGGTGTCTCCCTATCTGTCCATGACGCTATTCGCCGTGGTTGACGAGCCTACGGAATTGAAAATTAACCGGTTTTCTGCAAAGAAGGAGGAACAGTGTAAACAGGCATCAGGCATGTCTACATTTTGTCTGCTTTTTATGAAGAATTCTGAAGAAAAAACGATCAAATGGAAGATATTGGAAGAATCTTTGTCTTGTTCGTATCATTTTAGAGATTCGATTTTACTAGTTTTATAATTGTTTTATAACTAAACTGTGATGAAGTCTCGTAAGTCTACGATACTGTAGTTTAATTGAAAAAGGATTATCATTTTTTCTTTGTGTCTTCTTGAGACGCTAAAACAGCTTGATAGAACTTGCATCACCGGCTTATTGCTCCTCCACGCTTTGTACAACGAAATAGAAAACCTACAAGATTCCTTCGACATTGGACGACGTCCCCCGGATGGTATCAACCACCCACCCGTATCTCACACATCACCTAGAATCCGTGGCCAACGCTGGCGGTGGTTGGTGGTGGTGGTTATTCAAGAAAGGCATAAACGATGTTATGTAAACGGTGGAGCTAGCCGAATGTATTTAGCGTGTCGGCTCTGGGTCACTGTGAGTCTCCTCCTACAGCCGGAACACTAGCGTACCGCCAACACTCGAGACGGTAACATCAATGCTCTATGGCACCAAAACACACATGCCTCGAGAGCTGGTTCCACAACTAACTAGGTGTAACCTCCAGCTTAAAGCTAAATGTTGTATTGTGACGTTTTTTAACTCAAAATAACCCAATTCTTCCGCACGGGCTCATCTCGCCCGGAAGATACATCCGACAAACGCGAAACGTAAGTTCCTCAATCAATTCCGGACAAAATCAATCAATTCCCATCCGCTTGAAATTACCGGCAATTTAAACCCTCATCCAGTGTGCGCGGGGGAGGAAGTTCCTCCAAAGCGGTGTTGGACCTGGATGCTTTTGCTCGTCGCCCTTGCATTAGAACGCAAAGTGAAAGGACTTCACGGTCGGCTGCGGCTGGTGCGTCGTGTACCCAAGGGAGTAGAGTTGCAAATGGTAAATTCGATGACCGCGTGCGCGTGCCTTCGCCCGGCTTGCTACTTCTCGATTCGTGCAGAAATTTCTGTCCAGTGCGCGCATTAGACATTGCGAACATCGCGAAATTGCCACACGGGGGTGGCTTCGGTGGCTAATGAAGCGTAAAATGATTGTGTGATGTCCGTTCGAAGGGGCCGTTCTATTAGTATGGAATTGGCTTGGTGGCGATGCCGTGTGGCGTTCAGTGGATCGATTCCGTAAATGCCATTTTCAAATTCCTACCACTTTCCTTTCTTCGTTCCAGCACGGGGGCGCATCGGTTTTATGCAGCGATAATGGCGGGGCATTGTTTTCGCATGCGATTTTTAACGGGCGTGGTGCTACAAAGCAGATTAATTATAGTAACGTGACCTGAATCGAATTCTCGGCCAAATGGTGGGAGAAAGCTACGGTGGAGCAGAAATCCAATCCAGCGTCTTTTAATTACCAAAGGAGGCTCCTGGAATCTTCAAGATATTGCCGGTTGTATACAATTCGGGAGACTTTCGGGTCTCAAGTTAGGCTTAGCTCAGATTTGAGCAGCTTACGTAACGATCTTAACAACGCGATCACGCAGCTGTGTGAAGCCCAAAATTTGAATACATAGCACTCTCGGGCCGGACGACGGTACACGAAAACTTGGGTAACTCTTGCTCGTTGGGCGCACCAAACCCACACTGGTAAGGTAAATCCGTACCGTCGTGAAGTTTCGTGTCGTCTTGCAGCGTGCAGCGTGTGCGTGTATGTTCATTGACTTCTGCCTACCGGCGCTGCCGGTGCGCGCGGACCAGAAGAAGACCAAAGTTTGTAAGAAACCGGTTTACCGGTGCCTAGTGACCTTAACTTTCGATTTTTTTGTTCTTTTCGGTTGCGGACGTTAGTGTCAAGATTCGATTCTTTTAGCGAGCCGGGGTTTCGTTTGCATCACACGCCATCCATTTTGGCCATGTTCTTCGTCTGCGTGAGAAACGAACGTGTTCGTTAATGCGCTCTGTAAGCCAACGGTCGTTCGTTTGGTTTGGGTTTGAACTCACTCAACAAGTTTAATGTGTTCCGAACCGTTGACGTGCCTGCGTAACGGTCAATTATTATTCCGCATCGACGCGCGAACGTCAGTAGGGTTGCAATTTGTACCCCCCGGGTGAAGGTAAGGTATTGGTTTCGGGTGCAATAAAGTTCTGTGTTCTGGTGGCCATAGCGCCTTCAACGCTTGACTAGCTAAGGAGTAGGAGGTAAATGGGCTAGACTAAGTTTCACTTTCACAAAGCTGTGTTTCACAAGCGTTGGTAGAACTTACCGATTGGATTTCTTTGTTTGGATAGTCAATTTCATGCTCAGTTTGACTTTTAGTTTAGTGATCATCTCTGAAGTTCTGTTTGAGCAATATTACAGGATTATGGAGTAGTTAGAAGAATAGGTATTAGATCAGAATACTAGATGTTTTGATTAGGTAGCCTTCTTGACATTATGTAAACCTATTACTAAACATGTCAATATTAAAAAAATGTAGTAATCTCAATTTTAACGCGAAAATAAGAATCAGAAACATTACGGGGGAAGTTTTTGTTTCAGTAGTAGGTTCAATAGAGAATCTTTTTAGTTGAATCGTCAAGAATATGACACGATCAATAGAATATAACTTATATTTCCAATAGTCAAATATTCATGACGTTTATGTTGAACAGTACCGCAGAAATATCTCTCAGAAGCCTGCCAAGGCCTCTCTATACGAACTCCATAAAACCATCGAAGCAATGAATATCCGGTAGAATACGAGGTCGCCGGTGGGCAGTGGCAGCAGCAGAGGCAACCTAGGTTCATAAATTATGCCTCAGAAATATTTCCGCTTGATTAGATGGGAGAGGTCCTTGCCTGTTTTTTGTGCAACGGTGTTTTTTTCTACTGGGGCGAAGCCTTGCTTTTAAGTTATCCTATTTTATAGGCCTCGAACCCTGAGGGGGTCCCGCTTTAAACTGTTCGAAACGTATGGCGGTTAGGTTAGGTTGGGTGTCCTGCTCGTCGTAGCGGTGGAAGTAGCGAAACAGGTTTCAGTTATTTATCGCTCACTCGAGGATAGACTTTCTCGTGAGCCATCGAGTGGATATGGTCCTTGAATGCAAAACGGTCCTTGACGGTGACTCCAGGTGTTCTCGTCGTAAACGGACCTCGCCATATGCAATGCATTGGGGAAAGCATGGTGCACTATTATGCACGAGAGAAGGATGAAAACAGAAAAATGAGCACTGAGACACACTTGCCGGGGTGTGTTTCGTTTTGGGACTAAAAACTCGTCTCGAAATAGAACCAGCTGGAGAGCAGTTGCAGCATTTTTTTCTCAATTTTTGGTACTGCCATCCTTTCCTCCTTTGTTGCCTTTTGCCTCCTGTGTCCGTTCTGGAACGGGGTCACACAGCGGTGGCGACGTTGGGCGAATAAAAATGTTATGTTCCCGGAAGCAAATATTGATCAAACTCGATGCGAGGAGCAAAAAGAAGAAAGCACCCCGGAGGAGAAAGGAAACGTTTGGTGTTGTGTAAAGCGGAAAACAAACACACGCTTTTCACAGTTTTTCCGCACAGCACGGCGGCGAATGGTTGTTTCCATATCACGGCCAATTCGTCGTTTGTGGCAATGCCTCGAATGTTCTACTGTCTAAACGATTCTAGAAGGTGAATGTCGATGTCGTCGAACGGGTGTATGGAGAAGCGTTTTGAAAAGCGCGGGTGGAGTGGGGTCTGAGGATATGTCTATGTTCATTATGACCACGGCCAACAACACACGGTTAGAAAAAGTAGAGGAAGGCGCTTTTTATAGACGGCGTATGAAAAGTTTTGCCTTTTCGTTTGGTCTAAAATTAAGACTGCGGGGCCATTTTGTCCCTATAAGCGCGTGTGTGATGATGATGCGCTACTCGTTGTAGTATACGGCACCCTTTTGCAGCAGAGTTGCCAAAATGAGACTAAAAAAATATTGCTGTCAAGAAAAATGAAAATATACCGAACAGACATGATGCGATAAACACATCTGATTTCTCGCGACTGAAGGTTGAATACACTTGACCGGAACAGGGAAGACTGCCAGAGGTGTACCGGTGTCGCTTGAAACTGAGCACCTGAGCGCGCAGCTGTGTACTGAAACATGACGGACCTCACACATCTCCGACTCCCCCGGACATCTATCTTTCATTTAAACAAAATAGTGAACAAAAATCATTGGAAAAACGATATCCCATGAACCTACTCTCCCACTTACTTCTGACGCTACAAACCCCTCGATGAGGGAAGACACTACATCAGCGTACGAACGTTTTTGCAAAGCACACTGAATGCTCTGTGTACATAACCTCCAAATCGCATCGACTGTCAGCTTGTCCGTTAAACGTTTACCCATTTAGTTATGCCTATGGCTCTCCTCCTACCCCCCCCTCTTGTGTTAGTTGTGGTGGAGATGTCAATTCTCTGTCTGTCTCCCCTTTTCCGCGTCATTGTTACCGGAACGCCGTTGTTTCGGCCGGAGAATTGATTGGAAAAACATTATGTGTGCCTGTCGGTTCTTCTCCCGGCGCCTTGACAGCGACCTCTGGGGCGGAAAAATTGAAGCCAGAATGTCGTTGATAGCGCGTAGTGTGAGTGTGTGTGTGTATCCCTCGGAGTACCTTGATGGGTTTTGGTTTTGCTGTTTTCACCTGCCATTGTTTCATCGTAGTTGACCTTTTAGTAAATGGGTGGACCGTATTGAGCGTGTCATTGGCAGTGAAAGAGTGTGCGAGTGTTTTATTTATACACGTTCTGCTGTGATAAGTTCGGCACAAGCTCTGCTGACTGGGTTCTATTGACAAGGGATTGATCGTTTTCTCCTTTTCTATCTGGATGTAGGTTTCCTTTATATGCATTTCATTTCATTGTCAGGGACAGAAGCGCTTCGTACAATGAGGAAGCGTATTCTACCAGTTAAAATTGTCGTCGTGACGCAAGCTTCGTTATGAATAAGGAAATGGAAATAATTAAATAAATGATAAATTAGTAAACACGACTTCACAGAAATTATTGTCATAATATGTTCTATACTATTTCAATTGCTGCATATCGTAGCCAAATGTTTCGAAATATGCTTGTGCACATTGTGTACGTTGTACAAATTGAGTTGGAAAGTATGTTATCTGATCAATAATATAGCTGATCAATACAATAGCTGATAATATTACAAGCTTTATGTAACACACCTAGAGCTATGATTTAAAAAGGAGTGAGAACGTGTTTTTTGGATATGAAAATTTGGTTTCTGCTTTTTATTGAGAATTTGGTTTTGGCAGGTCAGGGCGATGTTGTAGACCCTTGAAAAGGTTTCTAACAATATCATCCATCTCCGCCGGGATGGAGTCGGCTGAAAGTTTTTGCTCTATGGTAGGTGTAAGGTCGAATAGGACCGAATGTTGAAAAGAAGACAAAATTGCTCGCTACCCGCACCCAAACTGAACTCGTTTTCGAGGGATAAAGTATGTGTGCTTTACGGCGGTTTAATGAGAAAGGGATGAAAATGTTTGCACAGTGGGTGTGATGCTGTAATTGGGCTTTTTCTGATCGTTTCTACCATAATGGAGCGAAAAGTTGAAACGAGCCGGCGCTTGGAAATGGTGTGATGTTTTGGTTTGATTTTGTCCCCCATTTTGGATAGCCTAGCTACTTTGGAAAGCACATTAATTTTGGGGGCTAAAAAGTACAACGTTAGGCAAAAACGGATGAATATAACGTTCATCGAAAGGGCCGTTTGAATGACATTAGGCGAAAATTAATTCGCCAGCAAAAAAGAGCTCAATATGCTCCTTTACGTGACCGTAAATATGCTGCTGAAAACTGTCGAAGGTTATCGATTCGTTTGATATGCCCCTCATGATTTTCTGTTGTTGCCTCAAATCGTGCCGAAGGTGAAAAGTTCGAGTTCTCGTTCATATTTTTCATAATGCACACGCCATTATTCAGAAGCGAGGTGAACATGAGGCTGCCATTAGCGACTCGCGACGGTAGGTACTAATCGCGTGCCGTCCCCACGTCTGGGGGTATGCCTGGACCTCCGCAGGTATATATGAAGCCCATCACAAGTATTGAGCCCACCGAAACCGAAATCTGTGTCATCCATGCTCTATGCTACTGCGGCGTTTACCGGTGGCGCTGCCTGCTGTGGGTTTTGTTTCGGACAATCAAACTTCACGCAACATAAATTTACTATTTCCCCCTGCCGTTTGGTTCGCCAACAATTGTGAAAAATGGTGCCGTGCCGCACATTATTGTGATTAGGGTTGCGGGCTGTGGCGGGGTTGAACTACTGCGAGTTGCCGCACCAGCACCGTTGGCAGCTCCTAGACGTCCACCACACTAAATGTAAGCAACGAGCGAAACAAGCCTTCGATCAAGCCTAACAGCAAGATGGTCTTGCGTTGCGGTAGCGCTCGGGTACAATAATAAGAAAAGGGTAGTTGCTGTGAAGCGTGCGCGCGGTGTCAACCAAATTGTTGTCGAAACAGGTTTAAAAGTTTCGAGAAAAAGTTTCCAACAAATCAAGCTTAAGATCTGTAAGAAAGTAGAAGTAAACAGCAGATAGCAGCGTTAGAACATCAACAGTTTAGTGTGTGGACTATAAAGAATTAATAAAAGTACTAGCTAGATAACTAAGTTTATGAGAAGATTCAGTTATATTTTGAGATTGAAATATGTAGACTTTCATTTTTGGATTGTTGTTTATTTATTGATATTTTATTTTTATTGCTTTTTAATAAGTGGCAGCCTTGATTGCTTCTAGAGACTTATCAATATATATCCCACCTTCATGCGCTTGTTGCTCAACACCGACTTCAAGACGCTCACGGCATTCGGTGCAGTTGCTGTGAGGCTGCTCGGCACGCCACCTTGCTCAGGGTGCAATTTGCTCATTTTGTTATTTTTTCACCTCATCTGCCACGGGCGGGCACTCGGGTTGCATCATAGCGTTCGAGACAACACCGCCGCCCGTGCTTAGTCCGGTTCATGCTTATTCCCTCCCATCTATCCCTCCATTTCTCCCCTTCACACTTATTTTTGTCGCGCGCAATTTAATCGCTTTGGTCACACCAACCTTTTTATACGTGCCTTCGGGTACCCCCGCGCCGTCCGGGTCTCCGGGAGCTGAGCTTGAGCTGAGTGGTGCGAGCAGAAGGGATCACTTCTTAATCGTGGAGATTATTATTACGTAGGTTTTTTTCAACCTGTGTTGGTGTGTGACAGGTTCGCATGACACGGCTAAAGGGAACGTACTATATTGTGACGGCCAGTGCTGCACTGCACAGGGGAAGAATGAATGAATTATCTTTTTCGAAGTCTCGATGACGTGTTTGATTGACAGAAGGATTGAAAATAAGCGTTTCATCTAGTAGGTAGAGTTGAATGTAGCAGAATGTGGGTTATTTTTTTCTATTGAATTGTGCCTCATTTTGTGTACTGTAGCTGCTTTGATAGCTGACATTAGATTATCACAAATTGAATTACTTTTCTTCATTAATATTGGTACATAATTGCAAACATTTATTAGCATGGTGGAAGGTGAACATAAACTGAACTGAACGTTAATATAGATGTCAAGAAATGTTACCAAAAAAGTAACCTCGTTCGAAAACCAGCGAATGATTCCGTTGCATTTCTGACCCACGTTTTTTTCCCAAAGCACCACATCACATCGCCAATCGAATGTGGAAAATGTTTGGAGTTTTGAAGTTCAATTTCTTTTTTAGCGCGTGCGCTCACAGAGTTACGGCCCGAGCCACAAGTCGGTGTAGGGCGGAGTATGGTGAGGCAGTTGTTCGGCGATAAATCGCGATACGCGATAGAAAGCACCAATTTACGATGATTAATGAAAGCGGGCGGTGGCGTGATGAAGTGAAGAAGGAGGTCCGTATTAAAGGCTACGATCGGCGCGCGCAAGCTTGCACACAAAACCACCATCGCCGCGTGTTTGGTAATTCAAATCGGGACCGTAAAAAAGCAATGTGTTCAACGATTAGAAGATTAATGTTCGTGATACAAAAGGTCCTCCTTTATACGGTGGATCTCTCCGCGCGATTTAGTGTTGAGGTTGTGGAAGGAAACGAAATATCCCATTCGTAAAGGGAGGTAAATGAGTAAATTTCTATTTTACGCATTTACCTCGTTTGCCTGCAAAAAGGGAGGGTAGTTCGAAATCGAAATCAAATACATGTTATAAATTAATTTGTGGAGAACCGCCACCCTTCGCTAAAAGCGTTCCTGCTGTAAATCATTTACCTCTCCGGAACGTATAACGCAAGTGTGTCAGTGGTCTAGTGTTGGTTTTAGCGATGAGCTCTAAGAGTTTTCGTTGGACAAACATTATCTGTTGGGTCCATGACAGTTCCGCAACTGAGAAGACGAATCTAATCGGAGCCGATCTAAACGATTGTTTCCAGACTCTAAAGTGGAGTCTTTCTTCACACGCATATCATACGGATGAAATGGATCGCTTGCTTTCGTTTCATTCTTACGCTTTCCGTTAGGCTATACAATAGAATGCCGTAAAAAACCCGACATGACGTGCGCGTAGGACGCGGCGGTCCCATTAATCTTTCAGTTTGGGGTGGCCCTTTCGGGCCTTTAAGGCGTCGTCGTCGTCACCTGTGTGAGGTGAAAAGGTATAATTGGAGTAGTATGTCAACTCCGTGCGAGCAGTGCGTGCGACGACGATGGGTGGGTCAGTACAGGAAATATGGGTCAGCTTTGTTTACACAATTATTTCATAAACCCTCTTCTCCTCGAGGAAGACTGATTCCTCCGGGTGTAAAGCTTTTTAGAAGGAAGTAAGATACCTCGGACGCAAGTGAAGTGATCGCCAGCATCTAGGGTGGTCAAACCCTTGGAAACGTTGTTGACTGATGACTGATGCTGTTGTTCGATATTGGAGACCAAGCCAATGCAGTTCCCGTGCGCTACATTCTCTCGTAAAGTTATAGCCCAAAGTTGTTAAGGACAGTGCGTTGAAAAACGAGAAGTTAGCTCGTTCGTCAGCCGGGTCTGTTTTGTGTCTTTTTCCACATCTCTCATGTATGCATCGAAAACTTTCACCGAACTACTGGTCGGGTCTTCGGTCCACCGTATCACCGTGCGTTGCAGATGCCTTGCTCTTGAAGACGACGGGGTCACTATCACGGACGGAATGGATGGTGAAGGTGTCCGTTGAAGAAACCTTCTCCCGAAACGTGTACGAACGACATTTCTCAGGGACGGACATACACGTAGATGTCGCAAGGCGTGGTCGTAAAATGGAGCTCACGGGATCTGCCATCTACGGATGTTTTCGTTGGGTAAATCTTTTCGTCGTTGCTTTCATGTTTTTATTAACGTACACCACACGCAGAAGGGGAGATTTCCTTCCGTGCTTTATAGGCTAGTTTCTCTCGGTGATGGATGTGCGAGAAGACACAGCCGGAACATATCTTCCTGGAGTTAAATGTTGACCGTTACGTGTGCGGTGTAATATATTTTGCTCAAAGGAGGTACTCTCTTCTGAATGATAGATATGAATGTTTTTTTTAAACAAAGAGATGACGTTGAAGTTTTAAGTAGTTCATCTTCAGTACAAGTTTGTGATTTAATTATACCCTGTCGATCCCAGCATACAAAAACAGGAAGTTTTCATACAGAGTTTCTTCTCGTTCTTCTACCGCCAGTCGCTGAATGATGTACATTAAAGTGTGCCGCTTTATGATGATTTTTTAACCATGTCGGTGTGCTTTGCGTTAAAAACCAGTCCACCGTAAATCAAAGTACAGAACGAGGGCGGAGCAGATCTGATTGCCCAATAGCTTTTCCATTTTTATGATGGTTTGTAATGGGCAAAAACTGCATGACTTCAGCCTTCACACCGCTGGAGCTTTCGATCGCGCTTTTAGTTCTTCTGTGAGCAAATAGGGTCCCACAAAACATGGCGGCAAATAAAAGCGTAACAACAAGAAGCCGTACAGACAAATGTCCATTACATCATATCACTCTGGTTGGTATCGATCATTTGAATTATGTCATTCACCAGGAATACTTTGTTACCCGATTACTAGCACACAAAGATTCCGAATAAAAAAGTGAGGTTAATTATATCTCTCTAATCCCAATGATCTATGTGAATCGGGTTGTGCACGACCGATTCAGTAACTGAAGCCGATTCAGTAAGTTGATGCCACCTCCCGCGTGTAAGAAATATGATCTAGTTTATCGATAGCGATTGACTCCAGAAGCGAAGCCCGATTCGTTGAAACATCTATATTTCAATTATGCGCTGTCACACTTTTCGTTGAAGTGGTGAAGTAGAAGAAGTTAGCAGAATATAGAACTAAAGAGAATGACGTGCGATGTGACAGGGTGTATTGTACCTTAGGAGATTACGTCAATTTCATAATACTTGATGCAGGTTTTAAAAATGAAAGATGATTTAATTCGCCAACGGAAGCGTCCCGTATTTGGACTCTAAGCGGAGGAGAAGGCATTACCGTCTTAAAATAGAGACTTCGGTCCGCCCACGTTTTGGGATCCCTCCAGTCCCTTTTTATCCACCGGAGATCTGTCACCGTCGGCGTCTTTGCCCTGCTTGGTCTAATGCACCAGAAGTTTTGCGCACTTTGTCCCGCCTCTCTATCTCTCTCTCTCCCTCCCACAAGCCGGTCGTCAATCATTTGCATCGAAGAAAGGAAGAATAATGAGCAAGCCTACGAAGGATGATGCGTGTGATGGCCATTCGAAGTTCGGCCACGTGTAACGGGCACGTTACATAATGGTGGCCATTGGGTTATGCAAAAAAGGTTTCCTAGAGAGTGAGTGAGATTGATGGGCGGCATTCACAAAACTGAGACATTTGTGGACTTAACGTACCAGAAAGATCTGCTTTTCATGCGTACCTTTCAGTTATTAATTGTAATTGTTGAAAGTGGTAAATTCTGTAACCCTATTTCGGGTCAGCGCATTGGAAGCGTTTTAATATTAACATATCTGTACTTCAAGTGTTCACATAGCTAGCAGAGTAAGATACTAACAAAGGCAGGAACATACAGATTTATTGCTTACCCCATGGTGTGGGAAAAATAAATCTTATGGCACCCTGTGAAACCTGTGAAAAATTAATCCGTTTCCAACGCAGAGAAAATGGTTTTATTGCTCCGGGGTACAATAAAATCATATATTATCGATCAGTGTTGTGGTTACACAGCGTCGGTCACACAAAAGATAGGAAGAAAGGTCTCTCCACTCAGGTTCGATCAAGATGGTGAAGAAGTGATCGCTGTAATGGCCCCATTGACCGCGAGCCTATTGCTAAGCAGCCCCGGGGGATATCTGTGTGCACTCAACCACAGGAGGAGTGGAGGTTTCGTATCCCATGCAAACATAGTCTGGAGCGGTACTAGTGTACACATGTGTGAAATGTCGGCTCTAGTGTCCGGCGGTGCAATTTGGACGGATTGTAAATATTGGAACAAGAAAAACGTTCTGCTAACGATGGGCGCATGGGAGTGTACGTTTTATTGGACCTGAGGACGGACCAGAGGGAAATTAATTAGTTACTGCAGTAGGGCGTTTCTCTCGTTAGCGAGTGTTAGAGATACACGACAAGGGGTCGAAGAGTTTATTAGGATAAAGTGCAGGATAAAGGTTTACACGACGCTAGGAGTTACTGTTGAATCTTGTCTGCTTTGCATCAGTGTCCCTCTTTGAGGTATGGGAGAGGAGAGTGAGACACTACAATAAAGGGATTTACAAACACCGGCGACCGGATCGTCCGGTGTGTTCCGGGTGTGGTGTCGAGAGAAATCGGGTGCTTTCATCTTTACGCTGCCGTGGTCAAATCATTTGCCAGAGATCTTCCCGGTCTCGCTCATTCGCTTTTCCTTCCGGTCATCGAACCCGAACCGCGACCGAGTGCGCGAGTTTCGGCCAAGGAAGCTCGTATCAATTAAAAAGATATTAAAATGTTAATTAAGTTTTCACCGGTCTCGTGTGCTCCGCGGCTGTGTGCTTTTTTACTTATCTCGTCCCGAATCGGAAGAAAGAGGTGTGTATGTGCGAAAGATTTGATTCAGCGCAGGAAGCTCACGATGAAGTGGGTGAAAAAGGATTTTGAATCGTAATAAACGCGAGGAATCAAGATGAGGCAAAAAATAGGCTAGCAAAACCTGATAAATCTTTCCTCGAAAAAGGGCTTTACATCATGTTAAGACCCCTTGGAAAGTGAATGGAATGTGATATCTTCTTCTTTACCCACGGCAATCAGGAAGTGAACTTTCGATTTCATAATTATGGGTGATGATCGATATTCACTCGAGATGCTCACCGTCTGTTCGCACGTGTTGTGAAGTGATTCGGAAATACCTTACTGAGATGAGTGTGAATAGTGTTTTTTCGCGGTGCTGTGGTCAAAGCGGATGTTATCTCGTTTGCGATAGGTGATCAATTGACGAACGCAGGGTGAAGTAGTTCATATAGATAAATTTGTTTACTTCTCAAAACCAGTTGCGTTAGACCGTCTACAGGCGCCATGCCATGTAGCGCAAGGTGTTCAGTTGGAGAAACCTTGGAGGCGACCAACCAATGCTCACACCCAAAGCCCTCCAC
Organism: Anopheles farauti No. 4; assembly: GCA_000956215.1. Taxonomy (NCBI): domain Eukaryota; kingdom Metazoa; phylum Arthropoda; class Insecta; order Diptera; family Culicidae; genus Anopheles; species Anopheles farauti No. 4. The sequence continues at coordinate 28,991 of JXWZ01000081.1, forward strand.
GCGTCTGGATTGCTTGTGGTCGTAGTTAACTTATCGAAGATGAGTATCATTAGCCTGTACTTGACCAGCAGCTGTATTGGTCAAGAAGTTGCGAAAAAGAGTCTTGGTCCACTTTGTGTGGAGGACAATCTCTTCCAGCGTTGGGATAGTATCGAAACGTGATCTTCTGTTGATATTTTGTGTTGCAAACAATTATTCTCAGCCCTCAGCACCTACCTACCTGCCGGCAAGAAGTCATGGTACTTTAGGCGTGGAGGAAGTACAAACAATTTACACCAAATTAGCAATGCCCTCCGACAACTTTGCTTCTTTTGAAGCTTGAAGCACAGATGGGTACCCTCTTCAACCGTGGTATTGTTTTCACAAGACAATTACCTCGTACGATAAGTACCATCCCAGCTTCGAACGGAATGAGATGTTTGGGGCGGTTTAGACGTGTAGATAAATTGAAGTTGCGAATTGAGAACGTCGCGGTTCTCGCGGCTGTTCTACGAAAAGTGTTGTCGCCTTGGTGCGCGTTGTATCGACCCAGATGGTTGGTGATGGGTTCCTCTAGTCGGTGGAACCTTGTTGCGGGGTAATATGTTAGTGTAATTACTACAAATGGAAGAGGAGATGAGTGTAGAGCAGCAGCGACATCGTCAGGCAACGGGATCTTGATCTTGATCTTTGCGTATGTGCTGAGGCGCGTTAATCCGACTGTAATGGTAATGGATTGCTGAGTGGTCTATTGGACTCTTACGATATTCGTTTTTCGCACTCTAATAGGCATGTAAGAGATGATGCGGTCGGTGATGAAGTTTTAAGTGATTCATATTTGATTTGAGACATGTGGTGAACTGTTAACTAAATTATTATTTGCCTTTGACAGTCCAATGTAACTCAAGCAATCAAATAAAAAGTGAGATAAAATCCAAATTCAGAATGCATAGTACATTGATTTGAATTCAAACTGCTCATGCACACATTTCCTGTGGACAAAGGGTTGTTGTATTTCGATGTGCTTTTACTACCTGTTTCACATTCTCCGACGCATGTATTCGCGTTTCAATTCCACCAACGCATGATCTACTTTGGTCCATTGGTCATGTGTATAAATGCTGCTTATTTTTTTATTTGAATGCTACCATTTTTCATTTCCTCTATACGTACGCGCTCGATCGTGCGTGACAGAACGCTTTCAAATACACTCCGAAGAGCTGGAATGAATTTTAACTAATTATTTGTTTTTCTTTCTCTCTTGCGCTCTCTTTATCGTTACAGAAAAGGTTAGTTGTACAAACGTGTGCGCCCCTCGTTGGACAGATTGAAGCTTCCGAGCCGCCATCAACGATTCTTTCATCATTTCCGGTGTGTGTGTGTGTGAGTTTAAATGATAGCCAAAACCTTTTCGTCCGAGTCGGGAACCCGAAAGCCTTCATTGATACTGTCACGCAATGTGCGCACTGCGGCAGGTAATATCTATCGTGAGCGGTTTTTTCCAAAGAAATTCTTGACCCTCGCGATGGAATGACGGCGCAACAAATTGTCCGAACGAAAGGAAACACTCAATTGCATTCATTTTGGATAATTTTAGCTTGATTGGTTTTGTCTTGGCTGCTGGTGGTATTGTTACACGTTATCACGGCAATCGTTGGTCCCAACGCAACCCCGTAGATGGTTATGGCTATGTAGATGGCGTAGATGGCTATGTTAAGCATGTTTTTGCTCGTTTGGTCCGCTAAGGGAGATAGTTTTTGATACAGCCGACTACGACGGTGCTCCGATGAGCGTACCTCGCCAGCATTAATCAATTCTAGCGTGAAGTTCAAATAGAGAAATAGGGAACTGAGTGATTTGAAACGCGCTAAAGTAAGCTATGTTATGGAAATAAAAACAAAGCTAAACGAAAAAAAACAGACCATGTGATAAAGGCGCTTCTCCAGCCTAGAGGCGGCGATGATCAATCGCGAATGCTCTAAAGGTGTCATTGGCTTTCCATTTCCAGATCGTTATAAATTCGGCACACCGTGTACGTATCCATCGGGTGGAAAGTTGTTCAGGTTTTTTTTATCAACCAGACTGGCGCGCTTGTCAAAAAGGTGCCACCTTAGAGTTACCGCCAGAGGGCGTGTGTGCGGCTTTCGGTTCGGAACGGAACGAAGAAATCGATTGAGCGTGGAACAAATCGCCGCCGGGTTACTGTGACTCGATTCGCTCCCGGGAAGTATCGGTGAAACAGGAAGTGATTTTCAATTTCGCACGCCCGGAGGGACGTTGTTGTTGCTTACAAACGACACTCCTGTTTGAAAGGCCTCCTCTCACCGGTTTCTTGACACAACATGCTTCAGGGCAGCGTTCAAAGAACGAAAATGGCTCCGAGCAGCAGCACTAACGGCGGGAGTAATCTGTTGTCCCATTTGCAAACTTCAAAGTGTATGTATTGAAAATTAAACGCACGCGGGGGTAGTTCTAGTGTAACCGTTTACAAACCATATCATAGCCCGTACGTGCGGTAGGTCTTACTGGAAATAGACTTGTCAACCACATTACAGAAGAGGTTGGCAACAGACAGCGCACAAAAGCTCCTTAGAATGTAGAACGCGCATTCGGAAACCCTTTTTCGTAATGAGCGACGTAACCCGTTTCGTCCTACAGGATCGTTACGAATGTTATAGAAGTATAAAAAGTGTGTACATTGTTGTTGGTTGTCGGTTGGGCGAAGTCTGATTAATATCACCAGAGCACTGTTTCAACTTCTCCCGGTGGTTACAAAGCAAAGCAAGTAGGAGAGTGTCCAACTTTGAAGCTTTTGGTTAGCAGCAGTGAACAAAAGACAAACTTTGGTGAACAACTATAACCATCGCGCCATAACAACTCCCGCTAGCGTTTGGTCTAAGCGGTGGTACGTACGGAAGCGAGGACGCCAAACATCCGGCGTTAAAACGTTCCCGCTTACATCATCACCGGTTCTTGGGCTGGTCGGGTCTGCTGGAATGTGCGCACTCTCTGAAGGTATAGTCTAGTGTGCACCTCGACTCGATGGATTATTCAAACACACGGCGGAACTTGCGGGCAATATCCTTTGGTGGTGGTGTACCACTTGTTTCACTCGCTGCATGCTCCGGAGACGGGACACGGAACGGTGGCTCCGGTAACACTTTTATCCAATTATGTTTAATTTTTGTATTCACTTATCGGACCAGACGCCAACAACGAGGTTTATGGTGGGGTGAGTGATGCGGGCAAGTGAGTGTGGTCCATAGCGTGGGGTGGAAAGTTTTGCGGAAGTGCATGCCGAGAATTAGTAGCATTAGCTGGCAATTTGCAATCGCGAATAGAATTATGACACTAAGTCAACATGTATAGTGAGTTGTTGGTAGGATTATCGTAGGCACTAGAAGTATAGATTAGTGAAGTTAGATTTAGCTTTCTATAGTGAAAATACTAGTGAAAAAAACTCTGTTTGTACGTTGCGTGTTGTAGTGTCGTTTATGTGTTTTTAGACAAAAATTGGATTGAAAGATGCGCTTTTGATTGCATTGTTGTCAAACAGTTAAGACAGGTAGACGTTTCTTGGGCGTATTCCCTTTCACAAGCGTTTTCCTAATTCGATCTACCGGAGTGTACAGCGGACGCCTCCTCAATTAGATTGCAGCACATTTCTCAGCGTCTCCGCAACCAACACACAATTAGAAGAGCGCGCCGCCTGCGCGGTAAAATATGTAACAGCGCATTATGCTGCCCAATAATAATCGCTCATTTTTCTTCGCTTGCGTTCGGTTGGCCGCTCCTTTTCGTTTCGTCATGGCAGTTTGTTCTCGTTTTCGTTTTCATTACGTCGTGCGCGTCCCCAAGCACACATTGGTAAGCCTGTTTCCCTCCGAAACCGCCACCCGAGTTCAGGCGGAGGAGGAACAAATGATCGAGTTGTTGAAGTCTCTATTCGATGTATTGCTTGGCCGCCTCTGATGTATAATGGTGAAACTGTGCTCCTCTTGCTTCGATTCTTCGCGAGGAAAGTATTGGCGGCTACCTATATGATCGAGATATAATCGCCGTCAAACGCGCGTCTGCTGATTTTTAATGACCAATAACTACGACGACTTGTGTCTGTGTGTGTCTCCTCCGTGTGCCCGACAGAGTTTGGTAGTTTTCGGCGCTCCGCCTCCCTCGGATGATTGGTGGTTAGGTTATGGTGCACCCCAGTGTCAGTGTAGACCACAAACCTCACAATGTACAATTACCTATTCCCGTGTGTGTTTGTGGGCCTAAAGTCTGCTCGAACACGTGCCGACACAAGTCTTACGTGGCGCGTAGAGAAAGGTCTTAGCGCGGATTACGATTATTTCGCCTTGGAAAATTGATTTATTTCGTTATGGGCCGTTCGAGCAAACGTTTTTCACGGTTTCCTTAATTTCTCTCTTCGCTTTGTGTAGAGCGACCCCGTATTAGGTATTGATCTTTTCATTTGGTTAATTGTCATCATTATGTCCGCGGTGGCGCGGCTTAGGATGCAAGAGAATATAGGGTAAGGTCACGACGTGTGTTGTGTGATGTTGCGTCAGGTTGTATAAAATTTGAAATAAACATAAAATTATTTAAAATCATAGCATCTTTTATTATGTGCTTAAGCTCTTTTAATATTAACATGAATCTGTGATTCTTAACTAACAGTAATTGTACAGATTCAAGAACTCATTAAGATGAGTGTATCTTGATTTATGAGTCATCGCCATTCAGTAACGATTGTTAATTTAGGACACCCTGAATCGTTACAGTTTTATTCGCTTGGATTTACCAGACAACTTATGTATTTCCATACGAATTTCAAACTGATCCGATTTCACCGACGATCTTCGATCGCCCAACAATCGTATCCCCTCATAGGTATGAGTCATTCATGATATTACTCACGACCGTTTGAGCGGGGCAGACCAGAGCCGATCTCTCACCCGTTGGACAACACACCACCCCCACAGGGGCGCATAGACGTCGACTGATGAGAGCAGAACGGCTGACAGACATAGGCCGTCTCCTCCACGCGTATCCAATCCCAGGCTTATGTTCTCGTTTTGTCACGCTTCCTTACCGGGAACATTGATCTTTGTTCACGGATGAGACTGTTGTGGAGGGAATCTTTCAACTATTTCAAGCGTAAACGAACACTCTTTGTGGGGATGGTTTGGATTTTTCAAAGCAATTTAACCGTCGCATCATAGCGCGCGGCGAGAATCATTGAACTTTTTCCTGCAAACCTGTTTACCGCTGGGGAAGTCCATCTTCCCCGAGACATAAGGAGATGACGCGATACGACTGTGATTGAAATGACTGTAAAGTAATGTACGCAACACAACCAGCATGCAATCGATTAATAACTTCACTTCAGCTTCATGCCTCGGTTGGTTTTGATCTAGCTAAACGGGCGGAGTGTAGTGACCCACAGTTCGGCCCCGAAATTTAGTGTCTACCGGTACCAAACAGGGCGAACGGCCCTGAGTTTACTGGCTTCCTTCGCTTCTGGCAAAAATTCTCATTCGCGATCAATTTGTGGTGCGCGCAGTGTGTGGGATGATGTTGCCATCTTTCTTGAGGACACACACTTGAGACAAGATGCCGCATTTGGCACACCGCTTTGCGGGTCTATTGTATGCGGGTGGAAGCGGTCCACCCCAAAAACCAACCCCCATGAAAACCTTTCTGACGCCATCCGATACCTAATGAAATTAAACTTTCCAACGAAGAAACGAACGGCGAGTGTGAGAAGACATTGGCAATGACCCTTTCTGTGGCAGGGGCAAACACTTCCGTCGGCAAGAGAGAGGTATATTGGTCGTTTATTTTCACATATCCACATTTTGGTCCAACGATTGGCATTGCCAGGTGTGCGTTTGAACGGAACCAGAAGGTCCACGACCGTCGTCCACCACCACCATAATATGGCCTTCGGTGAGGGTGGATTAGTACAACAGAAATTAGTGTGCGTGACTTGATGATGCGGCCAGGTGCACTGCTCTCGGGCGAGAGCGCATTGCTTTTCAGGATCATGGCGATAGTGAGTGCCGTCTATTGCCTTCCGAACACGCCTTGGTCTAGACATTGGCTGGTTCGAGTTCAACGACAGCAGACAGAAGTAAAGGGATTCAGGAGGCGAAAGGATTAGGTGTGGTAGCGCTTAGGGCATTATAGCGATGCGACGCTTAGATCACAAGCTCTCGCGTGAGCAATTGTCGCGCACTCCCCAACCTACGATCTAGCATCCCACACGCAGATCAGATATGTGAATGCATAAATCATAAACATTGTGTTTTTGGTGTGCCGCTCGTTGGATTCGATCCAAGCTTGTGTATCTCTAATATGCGCGTGTTCAGCAATTCCTCATATTGCACGAGGAGAGTCATGTGGCGTACGCTTCCGGTTTTCCCAGTGGTTCGTTCTCTACAACCGGTGTCCCCAGATCCTGTCGCATCCAATGAAAGCTACGGGTTTGAAATTTTAGAGTCGCCGTTCCAAATTCTAACCGCTAAATGGCTTGAATGTTTTTTTTACCACTTGCTTATAATGCGTTTACTTATGCGCTAAATTCTATGAGCTTATGATATGAAGCCTACGGGCTTTGAGTTAAAATTCATACAACACACATACATGCTCCCTCTTTGATTGCAGTTGGAGGCAAACAGGTCGGTACTAATGCTCATTTAGAATGCAATTGAATATTAATGAATGCTTATGGTTTTGAGCGATTGTTGAAATCGCGGATTGTTGGTGAACCGTTTTGGGGCTTTTGAAATATTCATGCCAAATTTTTAGGTCACTTCTCAAGCGGAAGCAACGTTTTTAACGCCAAATTTTTGTACATTGCTGCATCGTACTGGACCGGAAAGTGAAGAAATCAACAACCTTTTGATATTTCCTCAACATTGAGCGCTAGGCTCTATTGCATACGAGCGTTACCTTGCAGAGCATTTAGTGACCGTATTATTTAACACCATGATTTTTCATGAGGTCAAAGCACTTTAGGTTCGAATGTTCCCCTCTTTCTCCTCCTCCTTAGTTATGGTTAGGTGTCAAATTACGTAATGAATGTTAAATTCATGTCAAATGAGAGTAACCTTGACCATGAGTATGTTTTTTTATTTAGAAAAAAAAAAATGAAATTAGGCAATAAGGTGTAACCCCATTAGTCGACGTTTTTTAAAAAGAATCTTTTGCTTGCGTTGACATAGATATTACCCGAATTGCGTTCGGATTTTGCACGACTGGAGTCGTGTTTCAAACATGAAATAATGTGGGAATTCGCGCGCGCACTCTGGTCTGCTTATGGCATCATCGTTGCCGAATTGACACCTCTCATTGTGTTGCATTGCACACGCGCCCATTCAAATGGGTGGCAGGAAAGGGTTCTGTGATGTCACGAAACAGCAGTCGCGCCGCTATGTCGAAGTATGCATTTTATTTGATCTACCAATTGATCAACTTCCCGTATGTACCATGACCTAGATTTGCGGACGGTGTGGTTTTGAAAAGTCTAACGAGCGAAGAAGCGCTACCGGATGGACAAACGATATATGCTCTGTGTGACACACCAGTCTTCTAACGGAGTGCCGATACCGTCCCGCGCTTGCTTTTCATTTCAATGGCTTTAACGAAATCTCAGGAGAGGCAGGCTGGTGCTATGTTCAAAGGGCAGTTTCCCAGGGTTGGGACATGTTTGAACGTATATCATTTAACTCTACCATAGCGCAACCCAAGTCACAGTGCGTGTGCTTACCGTCTGATAACCACCGTTCCAATAGACACATAACCTCATCGCCTGAGGTTCCTGTGTGTGGTATGTACTCTCCACTGCTTCAAAGGGGAAAGGAAGTTATGAGTGCATTTAGACAGTGTGTGTTGTGGCCTGTTGCATGATTGATTTATCCAATCCATGCGCTTGCCACAAACTTACACACCCGTCGGTATTCCGGTGCAAATGACCGTACCTTGGGTACCTTGAACTGTGAGACAAGCGCATGATGGAGGTGTTGGGGATGTGTTGGCGTAAATTGCATCAAACTGGCAAACACTGCCTTCTGTTTCCCCAAGCCCTGTTACACGATAGAAGCCTTTATGGAGGGGGAGGTTCACGCCTCGCAACTAACAGCCGGGCCCCAGTTACTCATACCGTCTAACTTCACTATGGCTATGAACATTTTCATCTCTTGCACCGTATGACCGTGGCTTCAAGCTGTGAAAAGAGGTTATGGGAATGACATTCTGCACCGTCCACACGCTCTCGGACCATTACAATAATTTTACGATTGATCGGAGCAGAACAGTAGCTGTGATTTGAGTGTGCAGTAAATTGATTTTGCTACAGTTTTTGAATGATAGTGCAACCGGTGAAATAGACGCACTATGGTGAACGATTTTTCAGTAGCAGAAGTGCATTATTACTGGGCTTGTATTATGGCTATCATTAGTATGCGACGGCTCTTTCACCTAGCGGCTGCACCCCGGTCTAGAGCATCAGCAGCACTGTGTGGTTGTTGCGGTTGTACGAGCCTGTTTTAGTGTATTTTTTTTCTACGTCTTCTTCGAGTGTTCCTTGCGGCGTCAGTTTAAAATGGCGCCATTATTTCTAATGCGGTGCTACCTTGGTGGCGGTAATATGAAACTAATTTGCGTTTTGGTCTAGGTTAGTGCTATCATTATCGCTCGCCTAACACACTCCTTGGGTACGGTGTAGTTTTCATCCAATTCATTGCAACATCCCCTGAATGTTCGAGGAGCGGTGTATTGATGGGAAAAATGAACGAATTGAAGATACATCTCAATCACGGTGCTATAAGAGATATTAAATTTCGATTGAAGATATATTGAGCCGTTGGATAGTTGTTGGTGGTTGTGGCAGATAAAAATGATTGAAAAATGTTGGAACTATCTTTGAACGTCAAAATCTTGATTAAATGTTCAGAGAGTTTATAATTCTTTCAATTTATGTCAAGTTGTTTTGAAACATAATACCAAAAAGACGTTGCTCTTCTATTTGAATTCGCACTTCGTCTGTAAATTTGCTCCTTTGCTAAATGCTTTGCTAAATGCATACGTTGCGTTTTCTACTGTGGAATGTCCATTCCTTGGCCAACGAACGCAAAGAAACATACTTTAAGAAGTATACCGACTGCGGCGAGGGCTTTACTTCAACCCCATGTGTGATCAGTTGAAGAGAAGCGCACGGTGGACGAATTGCTTGCGGGTGTTCGTAAGAAGAATGCACATAGCTTTAATCGCGTGTACTGCTTACTTGCATTTATTTGCTGCCTGCTGCTTGCATGCACATTGATGATGGCAAGATGAAGTGTATAACATCTCGGTGATTATTATTCCACTTCCACCATTGAGTGGAGTGAAGTGCAGTGTTTGTGTATTTGTAGCTTTCGCGATGGAAGCGGCGGGAGACGCGGTAAAGCTGCACATGTCCAATGAATCATCCGAGTGTAACTGACGTTGCTCGAAGGGAGGAGATCCCTCGCCTTGGAAACCTGAAAGCCTCCCCTACGGGGTGTTGTGTGCATCGGTAGTGTCATAGTCCACCCAACCCGAACAGATTACCTTAAAGGTGAGAGATGTTTGCCAGCGCAGCTCTACACGAACAGAACAGGCAGCCCATGGGCATTGGAGAAGACGAAGAAACAGATGGTCCACTATTTTCTTTTCCTTCTTCTGTGCTGCGGGTTGTGCTTGTATGTGCAGTTCGTTGGTACGTTAAGCATCTCTTCGGAAGATCCTGATGGGCTTCGTCTAGCAGAGATTAACGATGGAAATACGGACTGCGATTGTGATCGACAGTTTTGCACGACCGCTTCATCTCCTAACGAACCGTGGCATGACTCAGATAAGAAGGTATGTCCGAGTGCATAGAATTTATTGCAATGTTGCAAGTTGTACGCCTAGTCACGATAGAATTCGATATCGATTTGCAAACATTTTTAATTGGGCTGTAACTCAAATTTACTACAAAATAAACTTGTCTGGATGGCATGTTTGTCATACTGTACATTTGATACAAACTTCTAGGAGTCGTGAGCTTGCTTCAAGACATTGGATATCTCGGTAATCGTGTGTCTACCACTGATAAATGCCTTAAGCCGTGCTAGAGGTTGCAGACCAATTTGTGTGTAATTCAATTGACCAAGTCTCCAATTTGTGGCTCCTCTCAATGTTCCGGTATAACGGATCTGGTCAATGAATAACCACCAGCAGCGTGAATCGTTACTGATAAATGTTAATTAGTCGTTTATGGTTCCTGAGTTTGTGTGTTGTTGCACTCCGGCGAGTTCGTTGGCCGAATTTCTTAGAAGAGAGGCGGCTGTGGTTGCGCTTGTAGAGAGCGGATTCAATTAATTGCGATGCGTGGAATGGCTGTTGTTGGTGGGTGTCTAGTTTCGTTGTAGCTTTACGCGGTACAATAGCAGAAGCGCCATGTATTCTGCGTCCGATTGACAAAATCCACCGATAGTAATTGATTGGATAATGAAGGGGGAATATGTAGTGGAGCTGTTTGGGATCGATGCGAGTCGTTGTTCCTGATGAGGAACTACGTGCGAAAGAAATCTTTGAAAGGCGTTCAACGATATTCCTCGATAAACATGAACTTGCTCTCGTTGAATTTCTCAGAAGTAAAGTTGGTCTCATTTCCTATGAGCGACGTGCTGTGGGAAAAAGGATTTGTAACTACTGACCTGGTGTCTTTAAAGGTCATGGATCTAACCTCATTTATGGAAAGTAGCCAACAAGGAGCGCAAGAGAAGTGTTACAAAAACTAGGATTCTAGGACCCACAACTACATAATTCTGACGAGTGTAGGTGTGGAGTGAATAATCGGAGTTGTATGGATTCTTCTAGCAAGAACTGCCATGCTTTATAATCACGTCCAATGTAGGACTTTCGTTTCACCTACTTTGGGCCCTTGGGTGGCACGTTTTGCCATTCTTCGAGGTGTTCGTTTATCGCTTTCATTATGCTTTCTTTGGTTCCACAAACACAAACGTAGACGTTACTGCGACGAATACTTGGGTGGACGGCAATATCTTAAGGGCCCGGTAATAAAGAAGAAAGGAAAACAAGCAGTCAACTGTCTTCGGCTGCTACGATGTTACGATGCAATTCGCCCATATGTTTCCTCGTGTTGACTGATTTACTTTATGACAGTATTTGTTGTCTTTTTTGCCTATTTCTTCCCTCCTGTACGTGTGAGCGTAGGTCATTTTCGGGGCGAGTTGTGTTATGGTGGAGAGCCCTGTTGTATAAACACAAACACGCCACCACAGCGCAGCAGCGATTCCCCAATCACATGTATCGACATTACTCGCGCAACGGCGACTACTTTGCCGAGACATACACGCGTGAGTTGCGCCGTTCGCGGGAGGTAGAAATTATTTTTACCTACGATATGCGGAGCGCTATAATCGTGTGTTCTATAAATACGTCACGCAAATCGGATGCCGCCGATGGAGGCCTGGCGGGGAAAGTCTGACCCATTACAGTTTTGTGTGCGTGTGTCGGTGGTTGGTGTGGTTGTATGTTTTTTCCTCGCCGAATGTGTAAATGAGCCTGAGAGGTCAACCCATAGCACGCGCGGTGTTACCTTTAACGCTTCGATGTGAAAAAGGTTAACGAATAAGTTTATTATTCTCTTTTCAAATCCCTCTCGTTCAGTTTAAGCAGTGCCTCTTGGCATGTTTTAATTTTTGAACAACTTGAGCAATACGCGCTAAATTGAATTTCTGTGCGATTTATGTACTGGCCGTTGCTTTCAAAAGAAAATGTATTTTCCGAAGGGGTAGCATCCATTTTTATCCGTTTTGCTTGGCTTGATAGAATATTTGCAACAGAACATAATTAAACATCGCGTATCCTGTTGGAGGCGGTAATATTTAATGCGGAAGTGACGCACGCATACAAGGTCATACTCATCAAGAAAATGTGTTTAGTGAAACGTTAAAAGTTGCGATCCAAAACAGTGCACGAAGTGTGAGCGTTGGTAGTCTCCATGTAGTGCTTCGCACCAAAGCATAAATGTAAATAATATCTAGCCTAACATAAAAGCTTCCTTTCGCTGCCGGAGACCAGAAATAGCCCAGCAAGAATCCTCTCGACGGTCTCGAATAATAAATTAGAAATTATTCATGTACAAACACACCGTTGTCGTTCTCTCTGTTTTCCCATCTCGTGCTCTCCACGCAAAGGTGGCTCAGGGTGGCTGGGAAAATTGTGTTCAATTTCGTGGGCCCTCCCACGGGGTTGAACATTTTTGGTTATGGTGTTGGCTTTCGTCAAATTCTACGAAGAATATAAGCACTTCCTGAAGCGACAAACAGCAAGTCTTTGTCGTGCGTGTTTTTTTTTTGTCCGGTTTTGTTTTTTTTCGGTAGATAACCAACAAAAATTCCCATCGTCTTTTTCCTCTCTCATTGCTCGCTTCGCGATGGGGCTAACTTTTTTTTGGGGACAGTATTTTATGTCTGAAAGACAAAAAGCAACAAAACCGGCCTTGTAACCGCGGAGTCAATAACCGCTCGAATGATGGAGGAATGATTTACGTGTGTAATCATAATCAAAATGCTTATGTTGTGCTTTCGACGGTGGGCTTTTGGTTCCCATTCGCGCATAGTGTTAACATATTAAATGAATTCTTCGCTCACAGAGAGTTAGGCCTGTGGGAAAAAGGCTTCCTTTACGTTCTTAAGGAAGTGCAGATGATGCTATTGTGAAGACTTACTATCAAAGACGAATAGCGTTCGCATACTTGTAGGTATTCTTGTCGGGTACATAGCTTTGTTAGAGATGTTTGGTATGCACAGTACTCCTTCATGAACAAAGCTTCTCAGTGGCGGGATTTATGGTCCCGAACAAGATGCTGCATTCGTTCGGTGGTACGGCGCAGAAAAGAAGGATTGCATTAGTCATAATTTTTCTACACCTGAGACTATGCATCTACAGCTTCGCGAGGAGAAACGGCGGTTAGGATGGAAGAATTTCCGCCCTAAAACACCATCTTTTAGTACCGAGGCGATGAAGTGTCTCATTTTTATGCTTACATTTACCAATGCCTCTTGCACGACTATGCATTTTCCGTTCGCACTTCATTGCTGCATGCCTCGAATGCCGTTCCACCATTTTTACGATCATCATCTGCATCAGAGTCAATAAATAATTCGTACCAGTAGTATGAGGAAGAAGGGGCAAACGACGACTTTTGCTCACTGCTGTTGGCTGGGCATACCAAAGAAATGGCACTTTCGAACAAAATACTAGCGGCTCAAAATATGTGTAGAATCTGCATCAGAGCAAAGATTCTGCATCTTTACAGATGCAAATGTGTTGCTTTGTGTTGAAGAAGAATATAAGGTTGAAAATGCAAAATGACGAAAGGTACAGAAGCTCTCGAGTCTATTCAAACTGGTAAAGGAATGTGTTTTTAACGACAAAGAGAGAATGTCGTAATTTGGGTTTGAAATGATTTATTATATTCTAGCAGAAAATATGTTATTTTTTACGCCTTCTATTTTCATCGTCGTGTGGAAAAATTTGTTGGAATGATTGATGAGAGTAGTAAAATGGTAGTTAAGAATTTAACAAATTTAAAGAAGTTGTAACTCAAATTGCATCAAAGAAGAAGCGATAAAAATATCTCAAGTGTATGTCGAAAATACTTAAAAATGAAACAGAAGATTATGTTATCACAGAACATTATTTTTGAAAATTTCTTCGGCAAACAACAAAACACCATATATATACTTATTTTATCTTATTCTTATTATATCATAATTTTCATTGCAGGGTTGAGCACATCTGTAGTGTCAGGATCTGAAACGCATTCGTAGCTCATCTCCTTATCAAACCGACCTGATTGCTAGTGACAGTAGAGGTAAGACTATCAACGAACGAAATTGAAACGACGCACGGTACTTATGAACATTACTAGACGCGGTTTCACTCCAGGCACGTGCTTCAGAGATCCTTTCTCTTTCGATAACGGTTCGATCACACGGATGTAGCCTCTCACGCTGATGACGGTGGTGGTACACTAATTTCACGAACTACTAAAAAATTAGTTCGAATGAGTTTATCACGCTTCCCACCGTGCGTTTTCTAGTCTGATTAGTGAAATTGAGCCCCAAACCAACACGCTTCGCTATTATCCCCCGATCCAAATGTGCAGCGTGCACGATCTTAACCTAGAAATGGGCAATAGGAAAAACAAAAGCATCTAATACCTATACACGTCCGTGCGGGAGGGAGCAGTAAGGTTGCGGAAGCGGAGATAATGAAGTAATTAATTTAATTCCTACCCACAACCGCCGCGTATAACCTCACTCGGTGCCGGCATAATTTGCATATAATGGATTTGCGTCCACTCCGCCGGTGAAAAGAAAATGCTTCGCTGAGCCTGAGCTTAGCTCTGGTGTGGTATGATCGCGAGGTGTGGAAAGTGAAAACATGTGCACCATGGAAAACAGAGGAACACTGTTCGCACAATCGCACGTAGCGATGATGTGGAACACAGGCTTCAATAATGATATCCACCAAACAGATGTTGAACGTTTTATTCTAGCAATATTCTATCGGAAATAATCTCGCATTTTATGTGTAATAAGAACAATGTATTTACACATTGAAGCATTGTTTTTTATCTTTTATCAGACATGTATGTTCTAACTCTCAGTATATCTCTCTCGTAGACTCCAGATGCGAAAGTAATTGCTACTCCCCACAAGTCAGCGCCGCATGAGTTTTTTTTCATGACGCCATGCAACCGCTGCTGCGCCTACTAAAAGCGTCTTTTATCATTTACAAATTAATTTATGGGTTTGCGCTCCTTACTACTACTACGTAGAAGTCCGCCCCTTCATCTACCATTACGACTTTTTTCGACCCATGTGTGATTGTTGCGATCACCCAATGCCAAGATGCTTTGCTCTGTGCTTGTGTGTGCGTTATCAATCTGATGCTATCAGTACGCTCGCATATCGCAAGATAAATGAAATTTCAGTGTAAATGTGTGTACGAAGTGCTGTTGTTGACATTGGCAGTTAGCAGAAGTTGAGCTGTGCGCCGTATTCTGCTTGTACTTGTGTTTGCTCGAGAAGAGATATGAATGAGGTTTCCGACATCTCTTTTAGTGAAATATTTGATGAAACTTCAAAGAGGTTTGGCTTATGTTTCAATAAGATTTTCATAGTAACTAGAAAAATTAGAACTTTTCAGGGGACCGGCCCACACGTAAAAAAATGGTTCAAGAAACCAGTAAAGTGCCTACCATGCTCATGAGAAATTGCTCTATGATCTCATCAGAATTGTGTACAATATTATTGGCAAAACCCCATTTCTTCTTCATCTTCGATCGCATGAAACATCAACAGGAAAAGGTGTAGAAGGCCTCTTGGCTATCGCCATCTCCCATTTTGGCATGAACAATTGTGCCGGTGAAATTTGTTTTGTGAAATTAATTGATGCCGATTAAATTTAACCAAGCGCAGCGTGTTCTTTTTCAGATAAGATCGCTCCTAGGCCATGGAGCAATAACTTCGAATTCCTTGAACTTGTTGAATGTACGGTATGAGACGACGACCGTGACCGGTGGTGGCAGCTGTGCTGATGATGACTTTCCGAGAGTAAACATTTGCGCGAATCATAATCAATTAAATGTTGTTTAGTAAACTTCCGCCGACACTGGCAGACAACCGTCGGAATGTCATCTAAAAGAAAGGGGTTGTGTATGTAGCTACACATCAGGCATTAGTGGGAAAAATCAACAATGAATCATTTTATTTGAAATTGGTCAACTTCTAACATGTCTGCAAGCATTATTCATGTGCTGCTCGGATCAGATTGGCGTCTGTACTCGAATTGAAAGTACGTATGTTAGAATATTTATTTTATTTCCCAACCCACTGGTACGTGAAAATAGCTTATCCCAGTGGAATGCATCATCATCCGACATGCTATATAGAACCAATGCTTTGAAACCTTCCTCGTAATTGAATATTCATCATGATTACGTGCTAAACAATTGCAACGCAATGATATTCTGCTTAGAAAGTGATACATTTTAGTGTGTTTGCATGCACGTGGTGGAATGAGAATGAATTTTTAATAATCGATGCAATAGTGCGATTAATTACTAGTTAGTGGAAAAGTGTACATTCCGGGTGCGAGTAGGATAAACAAATATGAATGTGTAATGAGTGGAGAAATTGTGTAATAATTCTTTTTAACGGTATTCTGTTCGTTACTCTGTATGGTATTGTATTTTTTTTACAAATTATATGTGAAATCATAATTTAATCATAATCGATTACAGAGTTCATTTTCCGATTGAATTGTTACCAAAAAACTATTACTGATCAATACAAATTATTTGACAAGCGTTTTATTTTTCACTTTTCAAAATTACATTTGAAGCACCTGCACATAAGACGACCAGCACACTGTAACAGAGAAATATGCGTACTCCACCGTCACCGCGAGTGTTTGGGTGTGTTTCTAGGGAAGGGAGGAGGCACCGTTAGACACCGGCTACAAACACTTCGACAGCTTTTTTCCGTGGGGATACTATAAATACACTGTGGCATCTATTTAAAGTGAACCGTTTCTTCCCTCTTCCCCATCTCTAACCCTCGCTCCTTGTTCGCGAGTGAATTGTGATGGTGTTGGCGTACTGCGCTAAGATATCTTCACCTATCGGAGGAGATATAGCAGGTATGAGATGATCTCTTTCCTCTTCGACAACTAGCGGCAGCAACATTCTCCTGACACACCAGTTGTTCTCCGCATTCGTTTACTTTACATTGCATTTTGGTTTGGGTTGTGCGCGCGCCTCCGTACGAGATCTGTATTTGCCTCCCAGTGCTACTCAACCGGACAACGGGGGCAACCGTACAGGAGAGCACAACACAACACGCGCATAGTCGACATTTTTCCAAAAATATCTCGCTCCACACCCTCGCCCTTTGCCGCACGGTGGCGCAAAATGTGGCTATAAATAGAGAAGCCGGCCGGTTCCCTCATGATGATGCTGCTGTTTGCTCCACCATTGGGACGATGGACGCGGATGCGGAACACATCGACACGACACGGATGAGAATGTGCGCGCGAAACTGTACCAGGACCAGATGGAACATGTTTTTTTTTTTGGGGGGTTAACACTACCCTCTTCAGACGATCGAAAACATCACAAGATCGTTGGAGAAATGAGAGCATCCTTTTTAGGTTTTTGGCGATAAGAAAGAAACCCAAAGAAACGAAACCGTTCTGTTTGTTGACCGCTTAAGAAAGTTTTCCCTCAAATTGTGTGTCACACGCGTGGTGATGAGATGTGAGATGTGTCGAAAGAGTCGCCCTTGTGGAGAGACACGTAATAAATGGGGTTAGGTTTATAATATGAAAATCCTCAGCTTCACAATGCTTTGTTGAGTTGGGGTGTACGCATGCACCCGGAAAGGAGTAGGATATAATAATACTCACGCACATACGAAAACACATCCCCCCAATTTACTCATCTTGACCATGAACCTGACTTCGAACCGCCGAGGGGACCCTTTACTAAAAACAAAAATACCAATCGAAACGAGAGCAGCGAGAGGCGGGAATGACTATAGAAATAAAACAAAAAAACCGTGCTTCGGTTACATTATTTTAAACCTTCTGCTTCTCCATTCGGATGGTCTCAACATGGTGTATTTTTTTCGCACTCCTCCCACCTCCGTCGCGTGTCGTGTGATGTACCGGTGACAGCTGGGTTATGCGATATGCGAACGATCGGCGGATGGTTGTTAATTGAGCGTAGCATGTAGTATGTGGAATGACAGCTCGAAAAAATGCCATCATTTCGTATCCATTAATGGCCGTGTGTTTGTATCTTCACGCCGGTGTTTGGTGGATGAACGTGAAAGTTGAACTGATATCAAAACCATATGGTGCGTGGTGTTGTCGGACCGGATTTTTACGCGCTGAGCACACGGTAAGCGATGCGCTTTATAAAGTGTGTGATAAAGGGTGCATCATTGCAGTGGTTGACGGTTGTAAATTGAAATGATGGTACAAAGAGAGCATGCGAAAGTAATCTGTTTTAATTAAAATAATTAATTGATTATCCCCATAATGTTTTTTTCTGCAACTATGTTGTTACCAATATGAAACATAAATCCTATATTATGAGTATGTTTCAAGTAGACTTGGCAAGTATACATTGTTGTTGTTCTTAGACCAAATACCCATATAGATTTTTTTTCGAATGAAGTAGGTTTGATTGAAGGCTTAGGAATCGTTACACAAACAAGAGCAAATCTAAGAGCAAAACACCACACAGAGTTGTGGCAAGACTTAAAGAATTGTATTTTAAACTTGCACTGTCGTACTGCAAGTTACAGACTGGCCTTAGTCTTGTACGTCACCAGGCTTAACATAAATCAATCGGAAACGCATTTCTATCAACGAACCTTCTACCAACCGGCTACCGAACGAAACGACGATGACGCGATAGCGCTCATCACTTCATTCAACTCCGTCGGGCAAACTTCATCAATCGCGTTCGCTGTCGATCGGCTCGTTTGAAGCCAGACGGCATGGATGGTTTCGTCAACTATGGGGGCTTATCAAGCGTGGCATTGAAACGCCTTACCCAACACATACTAAATTATCTTGTATATGTTAGTCGATCGGAATACGCTTCGTAAGGGCGACAATTAAAGTGAGAGTATAAAAAACATACAGACAACGACACGCACATACTTTATAACAGGGGATGGGACACACGATCAAAAAGATGCGACCGAATCGAATCGTCGTCGCGAGTCGTATCTCTTTGCAGTAGAAATACAGCAATCGGTCGCCGATCCGATCAAAAACGAAGTATTTTTCCCCCGCGTTGGCCGCTATCGAAAAACAAACGTGCTGTGGTTTTTGCCGCTACCCGAAAGAGGCAAGAGATTGCATTTCGTATCAATTTTGCGTTTGCCAATTTTGGTGTGGCCTTCATTGACGGGAATGTCCATGTCTCATTCGTGTGCAGTGCTAGATGCATGCGAGAGAAAGTTCAAAATGGCGTAAGGTTTCGATGGCGGTTTTAGCGGCGGTTGAATTTGGTTTGGTGTATGTACAAGGAAAACTTTTTCTTTATGTATTATGTATTACCTTAAATTGCATTCAATGAAAGTTATCATTTTGGTGTGAAGACGATACTGCACTAATGAAGTTATCCTTTGATGTTGGTGACAATATCATTACCTTTTACACCCCACGTCGCACCGTCCCGATCGTCATGGGTTCAAGTCATGGTTGGATATTTCGTTGGAAATTTTAACACGTCAATTATCGGTATCGGTATCTCAAAACTTTTTATTTAATTGTAAAAATACTATAGTCATCAACATTTTTGTTTTCTTTCAGTTTGCTCAGCACGTAAGAGTAGAACATTTACAAAAGGCAGACGATTGATTGTGCGCCAAATGCCACAAAGCAAACCAATTCTCGTAGCATCAATGTACACCTTTTTTGCACAATTTGTAGGCCAATACATTTTCTACATATATTTTTCTTTAGCACATGTGCCCTCCGAGACCTTTGACAGAAATGCTGCGAATGCACATGACCAAAACGGGCAATAAAATGGAAAGTTTCGTCTAATCGATTGACGACAGACCACGATTCCCATACAGGCTGTGTGTCGTCCTCCGTATGTGCGCGAATTCTCCTACATCCACCATGTTTTCAATATTTCCTGCGCACAATATATGGGCGGGTGGGAAAAACAGCTGAGAGTATCTGGTTTTGGTTATTTCACTGGTGTCCCGCAGTATTGACTACTCACACCAACACACATCGAGAGTAACCCGCATTTCGTGCAAGTTGTTTTAATCGGTGCACTCGGTTTTCAACATTTTTTACGCGGGTCTCCGTGTTCGGATGTGATCAGTTGTGTATGGATCGAAGCGTTGTTTTGTGCCAATTATTTGCGTGAGAGAATAAAACCTGGTAGACAGACAGTGAGCGGAAGCAGACGCGGGGCGCTCCAAGACAAGACGTGCTTAAAAGATATGCGGGTTTCTTTTTTTACGGTTTCGGTTTTGCACAGTTTCCGATCTTTACATCGTGCAGTCGCCCTTTGGGCCGGTAGAAACTTTTATCGTGCAGCTGCAGTGTGGACAGGGCATTTTTTCTTCATTCCCACTTCACGGTTCCCTTTAGGTTTCTAATAACGTTGCTACTGCGAAGTTGTAGTGGGTGGGTGTTGGGGAAGCAATAAACGTACACGCTGTTGCTTTTTCATCACCACCAGATCCCATTGCCTGATGTTTCTACAGCTGTTTTCATGTTCGTTATTGCATCGTGAAAAATGCTTTTTTGCTTCATACTGCTTTAGAGACTACGCACCAAACTCCTCCCCATCACAGACGCTAATGAGTTTCTAATGACACGGTGCTGTTCCCATCGCTCTGGTAAGACGTAAAGTTTTGAGGATTTACGAGAACTTTTTGTGTGATCGGTGGTATCGGTAGAACCGCTTTGGGGTTCCGTTTGTAATATATTTCAAGAAAGGTAAGCGATAAAACTACCAATATTTCATCCATCCACACACACTGTACTTTTGCTGATCAATTTCACTGCAGGTATCAGAAAGTTAGTTTGTCAGGGCTGAGTGTCCATTAAGAGCAAAGTTAGAAGAACTTTTCCACCTAACACTTAACTAGGAGCTGAATCTTTCTTCGTCGTGGTGTTTGAATCCGCAAAGTGTGTGGTGTTTGTCATGCCAGTACTTACGGTAGCAATTAGGGTCAAGTTGCTGTGGTGTTGAATCTGCCAGTTAGTGTCAGTTGAACGAGATATTACCTCTCTGTGGAACTGATAGGACGACATTATTGTGAAATATTTTTCAAGTGTAGTTTCTGTATCCTTCGAAACTTTTCCTGGTAGTGGTGAATGAAATTGCTTTGTTTGGAAAAATCATTCCCAAAAGTTGTTTATGAATAAAAATGTACATTTTACATATCGATCGAAAGTTCATTTCGAATTCTCATAAACTGATGCTTATAATTCCCCCTGAATCTATCCGTCCAATACGATAATAGAAAGTTCCCAATGCGTGGCTTTCTCTTGTCAATTCCGACGCCAGGCGGAATGAATTGCGTTTTACTTCTAGCGAAAATCTTCCATCAAAAGGTCCCGAATAAATCTCTTCCCTTCGTCAGGCACCGTTGGGCTTACAATCACATTCTTCTCCCGCCTGTCAGATTAGGGTGTCGTGTGGTGCAGCTCAACGAAA
This sequence comes from Anopheles farauti No. 4, assembly GCA_000956215.1. NCBI lineage: Eukaryota > Metazoa > Arthropoda > Insecta > Diptera > Culicidae > Anopheles > Anopheles farauti No. 4. Next base: position 50,277 of record JXWZ01000081.1, read on the forward strand.
AAGAAAGAGAGTAAAGTTTGATCCCGATTGTCCGATTGGCTGTCAGAGTTTTTATTGCTCTACGGCTATATCACGCCGCCCTGGTTATCGTTTCCATAACATTATAATGACAGGACGTTGGCGAAAACACTAGCCGAAAAATATCCAATGGGGCTAAAAACCGCGTTGGGCATTCTTGCGCTCTCCGTGAGGTTTGGAATGTGTGGCGTGAAATCGAAAGTAGAAGCGACGAGTAGGACTATTTGCTTTCTTTCGAAACGCAACGCCCGCAGGGTTTTTCGCAAAACTCTCTCGCGCAAGGCTCACGATGATGGTGCGTATCCTCCCGGGGTCCACAAGGCGTGTGTCGTTTTTGGAGGTGAAAGTAACGTGTATCGCCAGCGAATGGGACAAACCGCCCGTGTCCGTGTGACCTGAGCGAGCTGCTAGAGATAAGAAAACGGAAAGCGAAAATCGCCGATTCTCCGTCTGTCTTCTATAAGGCAGGGTAGATAAAGGGTTTTCCGCCGGACCAAATATCGTGCCGCGGATGTATGGTTGACCACTTTAGTTTCTTTTCTACCCTAGCAGCTTAGTAGATTGGGGAGTATGCTTTGTTGATACTGATAAGAATTAGAGCGGAAGTCTGTTATCTGGAAACCAATTATTTGTACCGGTGATTTTGGCTAATCACTGACATTTTGATATAAAAAATGTAGATAACTATATAGGATCAGTTCTGTCAACAACATCTGTTTCCGGCGTAAAGTTGAGTCAGATTTTAATTTTGTACTTGAGTATTGTTAAATGATGCAGCTGATGGCGTGTTCACTCTGGAAAAAAGGTTCTTTAAAAATGTTTCTTTTTATCCATCCTTGACTGCGAACAAAACTTCTAATCATTACGATTTGCGATGAGCGCTGCCTGCTTCAAAACTCGTTTCCGTCGAACCAACACTTCATTCCGAGATTAATTACAAGTGGCGGTAGCCGCTCAAGTGTATTAGCTTCCTCTTTCGAGGCCAATTTGCATATTCAAATATCATTCGGTTTCACTTTTACACGCCATAGGGACCACTCTTATACCCGGTGGGTTAGCTATGAAAAAGCTTAATCGTTCTCCGAAGTCAAGGTGTACTCAGAGCGCCGGTTTCGAGATGTTGTGCGCCTGCAGCGCTTGCTTCCTACTTACCATACTTGCCGCCAGCCGCAATCATTTGAGTGGAAAACTTCCACTGGCTGTTATTCTGATTAAATCGATGGAATGATGGTCTTAACTGGCGCTTATCGTTTGTGGATGCCTCTCCCTCTTCGACTGCTGCTGTTTGCTAACGGTCCTACCGTCGGCAAATGGTGTTGCCCTTCCGATGACTAATGAGCTTTATTTTTTCGCCGGTAGATTTTCTCGCTGACAGCTTCCGATGTTTCTGTTCTCTGCCTGCCGAAGGTCAAACCTGAAATTGGTTCTTAAATACTTTTTAAATTGGATTATTTGTGTGCGTGCACGTGTTGTTTCTTTGAAGGTTTCTTTGAAGACGAGGTACTTTGAAATCATGTATCGCACAGAATAATTCGATACACCTCATCTGCGCACGAGTGTGTGTTGGTATCGTCTTGGTTAGGTTATGATGAACAACAGATTCGAGGCGCAGATTCGAGGTGGCAGAGCGTTGAAAGGTATCTTCTGTGGTATTAAATTTCGTAAATTCGACAACACTCTACGCCCCATCTTCGAGTTGCTCCCTCAGACCGCAGCAAAAAGGGTTTGGGTTTCATTCGACACGATGGGAAGGGATACGATGACGGTGCGATGCTATAGTTACGGCAAAAATAAAAGACGAGCGAATGTCAGCTATTAATAGTGCTATTTACAGTGAACGATAAATTATGCTTCCGCCGATTTACGCACACCGTCTTGGTGGTAAAGTTTTTTTTTCTGTTGTCGATTAGTAGCGTCTTCCGACGAGTTTTAAGCTGCTAATAAGAGAAATCTATCTGATATTCTTCCAACTACACTTAAGAATGGTGTTTACGGATTTGAAAGAATCGTTCTACCATAGTATAAGTTTCTGGGAAAGATGAAAGACAACCGAAAACTACATGTCTGTCGTAGTCTCGGGCATTATATTTGTGCAGAGCAATGTTTGTTTGTCTTTCGGTGGGATATTTTTATGTGTGTCGTCTAGTGGTTTTGATGTAGGATGCATTTCCAACGAAGTAAAATCAAAATATTGTCCCTTGTTTGGGATGATGATAAAGGCGGCGTTTACTGAGCTATTTCGTCCAGCAACATTTAATCTCTTTTTCGTTTTTATTACATTATTCATGTTGATGATTGACACTTGAATATTTTGATATTTTGAAACGCTTTTCTCCTTCATTTTCTATTGTATATATTTTTAAATGGAAATACTTTTGATGTTAAACTTTGACTGACTGTCCAAATATGTGTGCACATGTCATTCAACGATCTATGGTTTCCAGTGCCGACAATATCTAGTGTTTTTAGTATTGACCTCATTTCTACTCAAGTTCATTTCCTTTGCTGTTTTTACAAATTAATACTCGCAAACTCGCAGATATCTCGTGGATCTTGGATGTTCCAAGCTACGATTATAAACTGTCCGAGTTAGTAACCTGTGTATAAATGGATGGATTAATAGTTCCCCTTTCCTGGTCCGCGAAAGAAGGAAGAGGATCATTTGCTGCCGATTCTTACGAAGCATCGGACCGAGATCCAATCCCATCCATCTATCTTGGGCGGCGGAGAAATTGATGGTGTCATGTCACATCTCCGCAACGAGCAGAAGACGGGCCCCGGTGTTGTGGGGTGATAAAAGTTTACACTTTGGCGAGACGGTGTTGTTGTTCCATTTTGCGGGCATCAATCACGATATTGCGCGCGAGTAGCCGCCGCCAACCAGTCTGGTTGAGGAAAAGAGGGACCTATTACGTTTCTTCTTGCTTCCAGAGGCAACGAGGCCTCTGGAGGAGGCGTTGCTGTAAATTGTTGGGAGGGAAACTATCATCACGGTTTCGCCACTATCCGTCTGCGCCACTACGCCGACGGGATGGCAGCGCCCGCCTGTCTTGACAGCGGCCGCAAAAGGCTCCCGGAGGAGGAACCTTCGATTCAAGTCAACGTCAATTAAATGGATGCGATGGCGAAAAGCGAGCCTCTCGCTTGCTGCCGCCGCTCCCGGCATAAACCTTTACGGAACAAATGTAGTTTTAATTATCGGTTTAATGTTTTACGACCGCTTTAGTTGTCTCATGAATCATTCCGCTTTCCATGAATGCAAAGAAGCAGTGCGCGGAGTGTATGGTACGGCGTTTAACTCATTTCACTGCAGTAAGGAAATTGGTTGCATTTATTTCTAATAACGGTGATCCTTTAAGAGTTGAAACGAAGCTTTGTGCATCCATCAGAAGACGGCTCGGTGGACTCCGGCCTCCAGAGGATGGTTTTTCTTCTTCGTTTCTCGCTGCGAAAGTGATACGTTTTAATGAGACGCTTCGACTGTCACTTAGCAAATGTGCACGAATAGACAGCTCTACTACGCTACCAGGGATGCACAGATTGTCATTCGTTTTGTCGTCGCTGTGTCGCGCCTTCGGTTCTTCGGATAAAATAAATGCTGGAAGAGTATAGGTCACAAGGACTGTGACACAAATCAGACTACTGTATGGTTGACGTAAAGAGGCTCAAAGCAGAAGACGGACGTGAGACCGGTGTGGCTTTAAAGAATGAGATATAATATGGTAAATCCATCTGACAGTGGACAATGTAAATTGTTCTCTAGACTTAATATCTTCTTTTTAATGTGATGAAATGAGATATCTCATTATAAAGCATTTAAGAAGTAAGCATTAGAAATTTGCCAATGAAAAACAATAATATCTGTTAGAAGAATTACATTTTCATGTTTCTATTATTCTGGCGTACGCAAGAGATGTTTAGATTATATTCAAAATATTTTATTTCATGGGTTTTACGTACAAATAATTAATAAAAGTAGCTAATGTTGTTTTTTTACTTTTCAGGTAAAATTCTTCAAAATTTCAACAAAAATCATACTTCTTCAATGTTTCAGAAATAAGGAGTAAGCAAAATCAGGTAAATGCTACCTATTGACTGGTTCAACTCAATATAGAGGATTTAAAATGCACCATAAACAAATCACAATTAAATATTAGCAGCTGATAGAAAAGCGAAAACCGTCACCCAGTCAAAACGTGAGCGAACAATTCTGTTCGTTCTCTCACTCTCTTCCGCTATCGCTCTCAGTCTCGTTTCCCACGTTGTGTATCGCTAGCGTAGCACGTCGACCAGTGCAGAAGAACGCGTCGATTTACTCCGCTCGTTCTTCCTTGTCATGGGGATGCATAATGTCCAGTGAACGTTTAGTGAGGGCATTGATGCTGACAAACCCATTACGAAAGAAAGGATTCGTCCTCTTCTTTTAAGCAACCCCCGGCCGCTGGTTCGCTTTCAAACAGCTGATCCGGCTGGTCGGAATTTTTGAAGCGTCCCTTTACTTTACAAGGGATGTACCAAAGAGTGACACGCACAACAGAGAGCCGACTTAAATGTGTAGAGGTAAGGTGGAACATGTTGTTCAGGTGTTTTGTGGCAGGCTGCAGTGTGATAGATTAAATTGGAATTGAAATGTTTGTATTATTGCTGCTTAGCGTGGTTCAACCATTGTCATAATACATGTGAATTATCTCAACAATTTGTTTTTCATTCCAAAGTGTTTGTGTGATATCCTTCTACCCCAACCAGGTATGCATATCACAATTGGCGGTAACACAACTTCAAGTGCGAGCGCTCAATTTGAATAAAGAGGAATTGAAAAAAAAAACCAAGCAAAACAGACGAGATCAAAACATGAAAGCAATATGTTTTCATTTTCCACTCGAACAGCATATTTTCCGGCTGGCGGCTACGTGTGTTTGTTTCACACGTGCCTCCCACCCTGTGTTGCACTCATCTCAGTATAGAGATCGTTAATTAATTATTATGGCCTTGTGTCTTTTCTGCTTCACTTTGCTTTGTGTTTTTCACGCTCACTGTGTCGTGTTGCCAATAGCTTGCGTGTATGTTTGTTTCTGTGTTGTGCTTCCCCTTCATTATGTTGTGCTGATTTTTCCGTTTTCATTTTCCTTCGCCTGTGTCTACACACCTACGTGCGCCGAGAGTGACCTTGCTGTTTTTGCTTGCTATGTTTGCAGTTGGGAAGATGTGCTGCTTCTGTTGCTGCGAAGAGTGATGAAGCGATAGAGTGAATGCATTCTTTTTTTCTGCACTGTGAAAAACCTGCTTATTGAAAGCTTTATGCCGCTGTTGCCGATGCTCTCTGTGTGTTTAGATCAGTCAGTCATTGGGTCGATTGGTCAGTCAGTCAGGCAAACCCGTTACACATGCACGAGTGAGTTTTTCTTTTGGTCGAGTGATGATTTTTCTTGAGCTTATCTTTTTTCTTTGTACACAGAGGTAAGTTCAGTCTTTACACCACAATGTTGCAAGTGTATGATTAGATACTTGTATGATGTTTTACTTATTTAGAAAAAAATGAACAAATATTTTTATTTAATTGCTTAGGATTTACATCGATTTTAGGATATTATTCTTAACATCTGTAGTTTTTTTTATCATAAATGGGGAGCAAATTTATGTCTGCGAAGCACATATCTCTTTAATTCTATTTCTTTGCCCTATATCACCTGCCGGGGAACAGCAGAAGAGAACATACATCGTGCGTTTGTGTCATATTTCTTTCCCTTTACGTGACACTTCGACACCGTAAAACTCCGTCGTAAAATCAAACAGTTCGACCCCATCAAGGCAACTGGGGAGATCGACCGAGTCCCTTAACCGCAAATAATCCCGGAGGAGTGTGTTTGGAGTAAAAGGGAGACTGTTAGATCAGAGGTTACCAGCACATTTTCGATGCCTGGCATGACTGTTTTTCCATGTTTTTCCCATCTCCACATGTGATGTAGCTATCTGGATGTAGCTATCATGTTTTTTTTTGCTATCTGGTTGCGGGCAAAACGTGGTACAGAGAGAGGATTAACGAGATGGGAGGGAAATGTGAGTAAAATAATTAACCCCCTCTCGGTGCGTGGATGAGTGAGGACAACCGTTGGTTCGCTTAACCGCGCGACCGATGATGTGTCTAAAGTGTACAAGAAGAAGCGGCTGAAGACTCCTGACCGCCGACACCTGACCGACCTGATCGATCATAATTGGGGCTGCGTGATGCTGCGTTTAATGTCGAGTGCCGGGTTAGTCGGTATGCTGGGGTGTTTGAATGTGGTGAGAAGGCTTTTTATATTCAATCTTTTTCTCCCGTGGAAGGCGTTATCATTTCGTATGTATAGCGCTGTTGATGTGTGGAAGGTGTTCATCCTAATGATGAGTGTGGAACATATGAGAATGATGGATTTATTATGATCAATTATGAACTTTGTGGTTGACGCGTGTTGGGATGTGTTATAGGAAAAAAGTTTCCACCAGTTGACTCAATTAGATTGATTCTTTGTTCTCTGGAGTATGCTGTATGTCATCTAGAATATTTAGGTTTGTTGTCAGATATTTGCTGCTGAACAATATCGATCAGTATGTTTTAAAATTGTCTGTTTTTTTAAAATGGTTTTGTTGTTGTATTTTATGTTACAATTTGATAGTAATATGTATTATGTTACTATTATCAAGTATTTTAATGGTAAAATGTGTTCAAAATTATACATTGCATAATATTTTTTGACATGTGGAAAACAATAGGATATCCGATCTCAACATCGTAACTACAGCCAAGACAAATTGTATAAAATATTGTACGTACAAAAGATTTATTGATATTTTCGAGGAGGTTTCGGGTAGAATTTTTACTTCAAAGTCTGCTCTACCATTTTACTAGCCTTGTAGGGGGTATACAATTAATTTCGATATTGATATATCTGAATATATTTTAACCATCAAAGAAGTAAAGCGAACCAATTCTGTTAGCATGAATTTGCACCTGCATTTCGGGTTTTTTTCACGGTAAATATTGGCTTTGTGTCAATGACTTCTTCTCTCTTCGGCGGAAAAGAAGATCTCAATGTCTGGGAGGTTACCTTGCGACTACCTAATTCGTTTGAGCAGCATAAACCAAGAAACCAACGCACTCCACAGCAAAACTGCAAAATCATTGTTAAACTAACAAAACGTGCCATTTACAAAAAACGCTTATAAAATGCAATAATGTCGATTTCCGGACGCTTTAAAGTCACTGGCTTTTGAGCTTTAATGGCATGCGAGATTTAACATAATAATGATGATTAGAAGCGGCACCCGACCGCGGGAGTGTGAGTGTAGCCATCCGTTCATTAGCGCGGAAAACATATCCATCTCTCCAGTCATCCATCGCTCCATCCAGCCGTGATAATCTGGGCTTTGCAATTCCAGAAGAAGAGGTAGAGATAGTGGTAAAGGGTTTGCGCTATTTGGCAAAGCTCTTAATTTCATGCCCAATTTTTCATCTTCACGCTGGTGGTGCGGCCGCGGTATGTCAGGAGAAAGCTGTCACTTTTTTCCACCTTCCCCGTGGAGATGAGTGACTGCGTGTGTACTTCCTAGAGCGATCTTTCACCGGTGTGTGTGATTAGATGCGCCAAATATTCCTGTTGCGCCCAAATTAATGTCAGCCTCTCTGCAGCGCGTCTTTGATCGTCGTCGTTTTTGTTGGTGGAAAGCGAAGCCCCGGAACGATTTAATGATATCATTATGTTGCGACCGAGGGGATAGGTACAGATATGTTTGATGAGTAAAAGTAATGTTTTTTTCGGTGTTGGGATTTTGTGGATGAAGGTAATAATAGTCAGAAAATGGTTTGCGATTGAGAATTGAGTACACGTGCTTCTATTGATTCTACCGCAGCCTGACATACTGCGATTTGAATCGAGGACCTCTGATCGATCGGATATTTATTGCACCCTTCGCATCGCCGGAATAATTCTTTTTATTTATGGAGTGTCCAATGGGCCGTGCGCACACTTTGAAATTGCCACCGGAAATGATTATGGCGGGAGCGTAGTCGGCCCCTTTTCCATCGGGAGACAGAAACTTAACTTCCCTGATGGTCGACCACCACCTTCGCGATAGCATTATTTCTTGCTTTTGTGACCGTTGAATGTCGTCGGTGCGACTAGCTGAACGGGCTTAAGTGGGTCATTGTTTCACGTTTGCCGACCTAATCGCGCACGGAGTTGCACTTGTGTCCGGGCAATTGTTCCCCGCGAGTGTTCGTCCGTGGACATAAATAATAGCTTCGGAGGTTCGATGAGCATTATTTTGTTGGTAGGCGGGCAGTGCCGCCATCTGTTCCGGGGGAGGAAGACTGATGCAATGACACAAAGAAACCGATGAAATACTTTCACTACTGAAGGCTGTGAGTTGATGTAAACGAATAGCGAATTTTGGATTTTTTTAATATTAAATTGTTTAGTTCTTTAGTACACATTGGACAGTTTTACTTTTTTCCAAGTTCTTCTTGCTACTCCAATCAAATGTTCGTGTTGGCACGCTTAATTGCCTACGTTTTAATCGCTTTCAATGATCGCTTTCATCTGTCCGCACGATCGATCTCGTGACACTAATGAGACAGCAGAGAGACACAGAGTCCTTTTATCCACCATAATCTCTTTTCTATCTCCTTTTGGTAGTAAGGGAAGTTTCTATGCCTCTTTTAGCGTAGTAGGTAGTGGCCAAAGCCCTTAAGTTGTTCATCTATCCCGACTACCGGGCACAGGCTCGAGGAAAATGTTTCTCCTGCACATGCCGTTTTGCAAAATGCATTTTTGTACCGAACGACGGTATCTACAAGATTCAGCTGTATCGATCCCTCCTGTGTTACCTTTCGCTCATTTATAGCCGCGGGCGTTTTCGCCACAGTGTGCGAAAAATGTGGCGTGGCTTGGTTGGTAGGAAAATGTGTGGATTTATCGTGTATCGGCCCGGTCATTCGTCCAGCGGGTGCCGGTCGATCGTGGGTGCGCAAGTGATGTAGTAGATAAGTGTGCATGGGAAAGTTCGCGTCCGTAACTTTCTCGATGCCGCTCCCGGAGCATTTCTTGCGGTTGAGGAATAGTTCGTACGTTCGCGTCATGGAAAATACAACAATTGGCTTTAGTAGCGAGTGCAGACGCGCGCGCGCGCTCACGTCCGGACCCGGTGGAAAAAAGCAATCAACGAAGCAGCAGCGTTGGGATGGAGATACGATAGCACGATCGAAAGATGGATAGCGATCGTGTGCTATTGCGCCGGTAATGGAGTGTAAGTAGCTCGCTTGGTGTGGTTTGATCGTCATCGGAGCGAAGCTCTACGGTGGTGGCCCGTTGTCTTTAATAGACTTCATCAATCGTCGGGAAATTAACCTTCCTCGGGGTGGAAAGAGGAGCAGTTAAGGTATTGCTCTCTGCGGGATAAGACAATCAAGATGTGGTAGACGTGTAACTGCATGTTCTTTTGCTACTTTCATTGCAAATTATGAGTTGAAGAAACGTTTAGGTTATATTTGTTCAAACACCAATTTACGCTGCAGGAGGGATGCTTCTTGAGTTTAAAGCATTTAATAATTTGAAAGGGCTGTCAGATAATTCTCAAAGCATTATTGAAGAACTATACAAAATTTTATCAAAAAATCATTCAAAAAGCTATTACATACTGCATAATCTGTGTCATATCTTACTATCTTCATTTCTAAATTATTATCAAGATATTATTTTAAGACAAAAATCAACTCCTCAGGTCTATTATGTGCAACATCTCTCCGCTCTTGTTCTTCTTTCATCATATTCTATCTAGGCAGAAAAGATCCATCCCTTGACGTGGACCGAACTTATGGGCAGCGGGAGCAAAACAAAAAAAGAAAAATGTTCGTGGAAAGCCTCAGCTTGTTTCAGGCAGGCTAGCCTGGTGCGCGAGCGATTATTTATTTCCCGCGGCACGCGTCAACAGTCACGATTTGTGCTCGTAAAGCCGCAAAAGCCGGGGAGGATAGAAATGAAATACGGTAGCAATTTATGTTTAGCCCTTTTGTTTTTTCTTCTTTTCAATTTCCCTTCCCGGTGATGCATTCTTTTTTTTCCATTCGCTCCATTATTTGGTCTTATCAGGCTAGCTTTCACAAGTATGCGCCGCCGCGAGAAGCTTTTATGCGTGCCCAAGCGGTGGTTTGCAGTAATTTAAACAATTTAAATTATTTCCCGCGTGTGCGCGCTGCGGTTCAGTGGAATGATAATTGGTTGCGGTCAGCTTGAAGATCCCGCCAGGAAGGATTATAAAATTTGATTGAAAGTCTGGTTTATGTAGTAGTGAAATTCAATTCAATTCAATGGAGTAAGAAGAACATTTTCGTTTTTTTATTGTAGGCCAACTTTTTTGAGTTGCTTTTCGTGTCTGATATTTTGCTGGCTCCACCATAGAGACAGTTTGGGTTTTTGCTAAAAAATAAACTAATTGGAGGTAAACTTTTTAAGCTAGCATATCAGTAGCTTCAAGCCAGCAAGTGAAGCTGCGAATTTTTGACGTGAGTCAGCAACATTTGCTTGCAAGCTAGGTATGGTCTTTTCAGTGGAGTGGGAATGTCCTCTACTGTGGCACTGTACGCATACTACTTTTTTGCTGCTGCAAAACTATTTAACGAATGGTTTCATTGGAAATTGTATGCGCAAATGGATTAGCTCGGTAGGATTTTCTGTGCCGTCACCGTTGTTGCAGTTCCAGCTGCCCGAACCGGACGTGGTAGTTTCGGCTTTGGGAGCGTTTGTGGACAAAGGTACATGTACTTCCTTTGTGTCGAAAATATGTGCATTCGATTTAGCTGGTTGTATTAACCCTCTCGGCGAGATTTTCCAAACTAGACTTGCAGATTTAACTCCTCTGTTACTCGTCGGGAAAGCAAACAAGCGATGAATAAGCGAAATGTACTATACAGGTCTACGGTTCAGCTTTGATGCATGTTCTAAAATTGAATATTTATCATAAGTGAGTCTCTGTTTCAGCTGCGATTGTTATTGGAAAACTAGTGATGATGTAGCTCAAGATCTGCAATTAGATGCAAAAATGCACAATCAATTTTATGGCTGAAACACTCGATTCTCGATTGCAGTTTTACTGCGTATGCGTTGTTTACACTCTTCATAGAACTGAGTCACATGCAGAATGAAAAGGCGTAAAATACTGTTTTTGTGATAAGCATTACCCAACCCGAAACCCCCCAGCCTTGTACGTCGGTTGCGACGCTGTGCTAGCAGCTATTATTTCGAAATCATGTGCTACACTTTGTGAGACCTTCGTCAGTCGCATCCAAGTGGTGCTGTTTGCGCTCGACACAATCGCAGACGGAAGTTCAGTAAATCAATTGGTAAATTAGTTTCACACCCTTCAACCAGAACTTGCCGACGCACAACAGTAACACTAAATGGCGTACGTATTGTCATCTGACACTTTTTCATCAGCAATTTTTCGACTTATACCATGGAGAATGTTCATATAAGTACAACTGTTTCACAGTTTATAGAACTCAGAAATACTTTTCAAAGATCATATGCAATCATGTAAAAAAATATCTAGCAAAAATTTATCAATAGGTCCAAAAATGCTTTCCTAGGTGTGAAATGATCCTTTTCATTTATCAGAAATAAAAGTACAACATATTGTTTCCAATAAGTTTTTAAACACAATTTGCGTCAATAGTTTGATGGCGCGCGATGTAACCGATTGGCCTTGATTTACTTCAATAAGCACAAACACACAACACTTGCCAGGGATGCGAACTGCACTCGACATTTGCAACTGATATTTCAATTGTCAATGGCATCGTTTAAAGGCGTGCGCCTCGTACATTGGTGTGTTAGGGCACAATTGGCAACAAAACTAATTTTGGACAATGGAGCGCGCGATTCAAACGGCACTTAGTGAGACATGTGGGGAAGTTGTGTTGCAAAATCGATTTGATGTTCCCATTTTGAAGGGGAGTCTTTGATGTTGGAGCATTAAGAGACCGGCAAAGGTCGTATTGAGTGAGTTGAGTGAGAGCTGTTAAAGTAAACAATCCAGTGAGATTTAAAGTTTGATACTGTCAAAAAATCCGTATACAGATCTCCGTACTTTTGCTTAGACTCTGGCGCCTATCGTTAAAGAACTTGTCTTCCAGTATTCACCAGGTTCAAAAGACGTCTATAATTCAAGCTAAAATGACCTACCTATTAGTCGCTCTCCTGGAGAGCACGATCGATATGGCCAGGCATATGGCAAGATATTGTGGTGAAAACACAATGGCTCGTTTATCTTCATTGCAACGATATCTTTATCGTCCCCTTGGAAAGATCGTGGATTAGCGAGTGTGGTGAAGCAACCAGCATCTTCTACGTACGTGCGTCGTGCGATTGAAATGAAGTGTGTCTCGAGGGGAGTGCAAGATCGTGCGATATCGCTCCAGAGAGCAACGGAAGGTCTATTATGGGTACGTAATGTTGTCGTGCCAAAAGATCATCGTCTATTATCGATTTTTCTCCACTCGTCGTGCTTTATATGGGAACGCTTACAGTTGGATTTGGGCGGTGATGGATCGATAGAGGAAGAGCAGCAAATAAGATCGTTGTAGGCAATACGTTGAAGGCGGCACGATTTGTCTGGCTGATCGTGGAAGCTTTGGAAATTAAATTTTATTTCACTTTCAATGTACCCCAACAATCGATTGATGATATCCAGCGTGGAAGATAGCTTTGAACTTTTCCCACCAATGTGCGGTAGCAAATCGTCCGGAAGCTAAATTGTGCAAAGGAATTACCTATTGGGTTACCGGGTTGCGAATCGGCGGGTGTGTTGGGAAAGCACTTAACTGTCGTCGTTCTTAATGCCGGTCGAAGGCGATTAGACATTGCGCAGACTCTTCGCAGCCGCGCGCGTGGGTCAAGTTCGTGATACTGCTATTACCGAAGCACGAGAGTCATCCTACTCGTTTTTAGTTTTCTTGGTAAAAAAATTGCCCAAAGCGCATCTCTACATCCGTGACACGTTTGGGGTGGGATTTTGCAAAAGATTACCGCGGTTCGTGGCAGTCGTGTGTAATTAATCTTCTTCAGTGGTGGATATTTGAATTCGCAAAGCCCTTCAACCACCCACCAAAACGGCCAAAAACGATTTCAATTACATCCGAAAGTATCAAAGTGTATTCCCACAACCGAGGCTCTCTATCTTTCTTTCTCTCCGGAGCTTATCGTTAATTATAATTTTTCCGCGTATCACATTTTCGAGGCATCATTTTTCAAATCTTGTCGAAGGTTTTGCCCGATTATTGGGCTTTTTCTCTCTTCCACGGCATAATGTCTTATTTAAAACCGGGGGACGCGCCGTCTCTGTTGGTTTCCATGGGAAGTTGCGGCTTTACTTTCCGCTGCTGTAGGTAGACTATAATTTCCCCATAATCTCTCGTCGGTTAGTAATCGGATGATCGGATCGAAGAAGGTATCATTAATCCGGTCTGTAGGAAGCGCAATACTCTGATTGATTGTTACTCAAGCAATGTTTTGTGGTCGGTCGGTTTGTTCTATAGTCAATTGAAGTACAAGTACCGCATTGAAGTACTCACTTTTTTCTTTTCTAAAATTGTTCAGAACTCGTACCTTAGCAGCATCTTTCGTTGTGAAACTCACAGGCGCTTACTGCTTAGACCATGACACTCCACTAATTTCACAGTTTCAAAACTTAACCTCATTCATATTCATTACCGTGGTCCATTTTTCGTGTTTCATTGGACACACTTTCTAGAGCTTTGTATGAGTGCAAACCGCTTCATTGTCATTCTCGGGGCAACGAATGTTTATCCGGAACGACCAGAACCGCATAAACTAGAATGTCATGCACGGGGGGACATACGACACGAGAACGTACGTGACTCCAACATGATCGACAGGCAGGCAGGCCGACCGAACGCAAGCCAAGTCACAGCAAACTCCTCCCTCCCCTCCCGGTCGGACATCCGGTGGAAGTGTTTCTAATCGTGCATGTAGCTAATGGGCGCCCTTTTCATAAACAAATGCAAAAAAGAAATAACGAAAGAAGGTGACATACGCGCAAACGTACTCGACGGGAAGTGGAGAAGGTCGTGTGTGTGTGGTTTTGATGTGCTTCTCTTGGGGGGGTATCCGTACTACCGGCTCGAAGTAGTAGCACGAGATTGAATTAAAGCTTATGGGGAGGTTTAAAACATTAAATTACCGAGCATGGATGTCTCAAGGTGTGGAAACAATGTTGCTACTGCTCAGCGTATTTATCCTGTCCCATTATACACCGTTGCGTTTCATAATTTAAAGCATAGCATTAAACATAACAATCAATGTGCACAGGGCGTGTTGCATAAGCTTTTCTCTCTTCCCGTGCTGTGACGGGGACCTGTCGAACGTCCGGGCCGCGATAAGTTACTTCATTTAATTTAGCTTCCGAAAATGTTCAACCTTGTCGAAGGGTGCATGGGATGGCTTTAGGTTAGGCGCACCAATGGGACACAATGGCTTTGGAAAACTCGGCTGTCCACTTGAGGGAAAACAATGGAAAGCACGCGGGAAATTATGTGGATGGAACGGGGTGCCTAAAAGCCGCTATCACCTACTTGAATTGTGGCGTCACTGCAACGGAGTGTGTAAGGCGTAACAGTGATAGCGGTACATTCTATTGTGGGCGGATATGTTGGATATGCTGCACCATCACACCTTTTTCTCTTCTGGCAGAGGCAGAGGCGGTTTGGCACTTTTGTTGAATTGACTTTTTTTGGCTCTTAGATAGAAGAAAACACGTTCGGTGGTTGGGTTTTGATGAAAATGAAAATTACAAAAAGCGTAACTTGCATAAGAACCTCACACTGGTGGAAGGTGACGTCCCTAATGCCGGAGCAGCATTGTTTTGACATGAAACGATTACTCCTGTCGTTCTGTGTTTCTGCGTGGGTGTCGCTATAGCACACGCTGTGCATTATTTCGTTTTCGATTGCGAGAGCTTGGCACACTCGCAGGTACGGGTGAAGAAAGCGCAAAAGTGCCGCAATTTGAAGGCGCGTCAAATCGCAGAGGTGTTATTATTCTGTCACAGCATAATTGCACAGTGTCGCGTAATAACTTGAGTAGGAGAGAATACAATTGTACATGTTATGCATTGGTGATGGTAGTTTGTGGTACTTTGGTTAAGTGCCTTTAGAAGAAAATTGTACCAAAGAACTTGAAACCTTATGGAACTTTATATTTCGTTGACCATATGGTGGATATTACTGCGATCCATTCCAAGGATTGATCGATAACTGGTATTACAAACTTCTTCGGAAATTCTGTTCTAAAGGTCCAAGAAGGGGATGCAGACAGTTGTGTTAACTTGCTACCTCTACCCAGGAGAAAGCTTTCGTAGTTCGACACAGAACCGATAAGATCAAGCAAGTGAAGTATGGTGAATGTTTTTTTTTGCATGTTTTGTCGAATGCCAACTCACAGCAGAACACAATTTCACCTCCATGAATTATGCTTGTCGGCCTCGAGGGCTCGGCGACCGACGAAGTATGGAAGAATTTTACATTTCCTACCAGCAACCCCTCCCTGGCAACGTCGTATGCTTTTATGCATTCCAAATGCATGCTAGAGTTATGTGGGACCCGTCGGAGGCCAGAGGCTAGCTTGAGACGAAAAGTTTAACAGGGAATGTGACGGAGGGAAGGAAGTTTCGGCATGCAATGGTAATCCCCCACCGCCGCTCACTAGCTACCACATTCAGCCATTCGATTCACCGCAACACACGTGCCAATTTCCCACCGTGTAAAAGATAAAACGATCGTGGCGTGTGGCAAACACTCGCGGTGTTGTACTGCAAAGAGAACCATTCGCAGCAGCGCGTATATGGCAATTTAGCAATTCCTTATTTTGTTGCAGCATGAGAGGGAAGGGAGCTGTGTAGTGCACGGTGTTGGTTGGTTGGTCAAAGGTTCCACAAGGCGCTGCAGCTCCGGTGTGACTGCGTGCTAATCGTGAGCAATAATAGATGTTGCGGAAACTATGCGCAAGGTCCAACCCGCGCTAAATGAGCTTTTACCTCCGAAGCGTGTGGATACAAAGTGTTATTCGGCGGGATCTTGCGCGGAGATATCAAGGAACCAGGTGTGGTGTGGTGCGACATTTGAACTCCCATTTGTTTCAACGGAACTTTACGTGAACACCCGGACAACCAACGTGAAAGGAAAAGTTGGTCCCGGTTCTTGTAATGCGTTAGTGAAAATGGCTTTAGAAGGGAGATCATTAGATGCCTCCCGGCGGTGTGAAGCAAGTTTGTGCAAGTATGTGATCCGGTGGGGTGCATTAAGTGCATGTGTGGGGTGTAAGTTACGGACACCGACGCATTGGAATTTCAAAGGTGTTAATAAATATTGAATTACAGAAACAGCTAAAAAATGCAAATGTTCCATTTCAGAGTGCTTAACAATCGCTTATATCGCCTAAGCTCTAGCTCCTTCCTGATGTACGTATGAATGTGATTTTTTTTTAATGAAATCACACGTTTAGATGCAGCCTTTTGGCGTCATATGGTGAGATGATGATTCACCATTTGATGACCAATCGTGTGCAGTACACAACTATCGGCTTATCTAATGGCCGAGCTTTACCAACACCATCCAGACATTGTGAAAACCCCCCCCCCCCCTCCCACGTATATGACACATGGGCTCTTCATCTTCATACCAACTATCATTTTCTCTTCAACCTACCATTTCCAAAGGACAACTAACTATCATGAGACAGTAGAACGCTTTGCGTCATTGTACACTATCTACAATGCAGAATCTAGACGTATAACGATATCCCTTTGTTTACTATAGACCTTTGGTTAGAAATGAGAACATGCCACAGCTGCCGCTAAATTTAAATACGCATGGAAACTCCTCCAGCAGGTCTCGGAAGCCACTTTTCGTGCAAATTGTCCGAGAGACCCTTATCACGGTACCGCGATCTTGGCGATGTAATTAAAATGGTGGAGTACTGGTTCTGTGCATGTGTGTTCATGTACACTCGGTCTGGGTCACCATCAATGTTGATAGCAGTGGCCGTGCATTCGATGCGGATCTTTACGAAGAAACGTTCAGAGCGCGCACCGTAGTGTTGTCGTTCGTGCACGTGGTTTGCTGTGCTTCCGTTCCCAAGCTTTAATGACAGTGGCCCATGTACACGCATACATTCACAATGCCGGACGCAAGTTTTGCTTATTATTTCGATAAGATCCAGTGAGCGAGAGAGATAGTGCACCAGTGCTTGGAGGTGTACGTTTGAGTGGTGGAATACACTGTGATAAGAATGGCAAAATATAACCATACCTTGCGAAGAAGCTGTTGGACCGTCTACACGTTTAGTTCTGAGTAACGGCGTACGTAAAAAACCAAGCTGTGACGATGGCTCACAACGAGATTTCGTAACCACTCACAACGCCGTTTGTTTTTATTCCGCTGGTATACCTTTAAGTGTTGGAAGTTCCGTGCGTGTTCAATACCTAGTAAAAGAGTTGATATCGTAAGTGACTCACCTTCGATCGTTCGATGATCGAGTGATTTTGGTGGGAATTTCTGGCGATTTTGGCTACCACACTCACCCTAAGTAAACAAGTATCACGAATCAACGTGTGGCATGAGTAAACGATATGCCCATGTGTGTGTGCGCGTATGTTTCGTGACCTCATTATTCTCAGCTCTCAGTGAAAGTGAGACGACAGTGAACCAAATGCAGTTTACAGTCAGATAGGAGACACAGAACAGAACACCTAGCCTGTTCGCACGGTAAAAGATTGCTTCTGTCGACATTTCTTCCATTTAGTTCCAGCTGCAAAGACCGGTTTATCGGTCAGTTTAATGGCTGTTAAATGCCGTTTACGAAAGGTAAACATCGTTAGTGTGGGTAACACAACAAAGCAATAACCCTTTTCTTTTCGAGTGGCGTACGTGTACCAACCAACAGCCGTTGGTACTGACGCTATCGCCAAGAGTTCCCTTTTAACGTAACAGATCTCTGATAGCCTTCTGCGCTTTGCAACGAAACGCACCGCTCAATATTGCGTACAAACTTATCGCACTGGTCAGCAAATATCGATCTTGATCTGAAACGATATGAGGAAAAAAGAAGGAAATGTCAAAAAAACTGTTCGTCAGGTGTAAGGTAGCTTGGGTGTGGGAATTATAGCTTAGAAACGCTTTCTCCTTTCCGAACGCCTTTCGAACAAATAATCGCTAGATCACTCTATCAACGCTGGTTGATGAAGAGATAAAGTCTTTTCAGCAAAACCTGATTACATAGTGTGACTGCCGTGTCGACAGAATGTCTTGATATCCAACCATTCATGTTATATAGATCGTAAAACTGGACATCTCTTCGTATATGCATATTGTTCCGATGATCCAAACACGTGTCCAGAGGAAGCCACTGAACTTACAATGATCTCTCTATCTCGCTTCGTTAACGACCTGCACTGACATGTTGCTGCAGGAGTTCGACACGATGTTGGTTGCACACTGCCTATGACTCGTTCACTCATGGCCACCCCACAAGAAAAATAGGTGGATTATGAATAATACGGGGCAACTTTCGACAGGTTTCGTCGGTATATTCTTGTAGTGGAAGACGAAGAACGTACGGACGCACGCACGCGACACATTTGGGGCCTCAAATGTAGGCGGACGCTGAAAAGAGCGCGTGTGTACAATTCAAGCTGTAGATGTCACTAACCTCAAACGCGCGCGCGGAGGATGGCTGTGGCAACCATATGGTCGGATTGCGTGTGACGTTTTGGTTGCGGAAATATGACTCACGTATCACGCTCCGCGGATGTCGTGGCGTTTGATTGTGGTTTTCCGTTTGTTTGTCATTACAATTATGATCTTGGGAAAAGAGTTAATGAGATTATTCTACGGACGATAACGCTGTTTTTTTATTCTAGCCATCTATGAGATCCAAGTAGCTAATGCTGTGTGGTTTGTTTTTGCTTCGTTTCAATCACTAGGTTCGTGCGGATAGCTCAAGTCAGCTCAAAATTCTTCAGTAGAACTTCTGCAGTCAGCATACATTGACCTACAGCTCAACAAGTTGTTCGAGAGACACACCTTTTTCACGGGCGCTCATCGGCTGGGAGAAATGCATTATCAACGCTGAAGAAAGGAAACAGTGGAACAAGCGCCAGGAGTTTCGTGACGGACCTAGCAATCTCTACCGAAAGGTACGGAGATACCAGCGCCAGAAGCAAAGCGAGAACCCGTAGAATAAAACGCATACAGCACGAAGATGGTGGACTACTACAAAGTTCTGGACGTTTCCAGGACAGCAACAGAGGCTGAAATAAAGAAGGCGTAAGTCGGCTGTGAACTCTTATCAGCGTGTGTGGTAGCATCCGTACTGATATCGTTTTTTCTTTTAGATACAAAAAACTAGCGCTCCGGTGGCATCCAGATAAAAATATGGACAACCCAGAAGAGTCGAACAGGCGATTTAAGGAAATTTCGGAAGCATACGAAGTTTTGTCCGATGGTGAGTGTCGAAAGAGTGATCACGTGGTGTGTGTGCGCGCAAAATACTTTCTTCTTTGATGAGGTTAGCTGTGGGTGACAGACAAATTTAGGTCTAAAAATGCGAAATATCGATTCCCTTCCCTGCGGAAGCGTGTTCACCGCGTTGTGTAAAACGACATGGAGATTTTCATGAGGTTATGAACGTTGTTTTTTCGCCATTAGCATACAAACGACACATCTACGACAGTCGGGGCACACGGAAAGGTGCGACCGGTGCTGGTGCCGGTACCGGCAGCTACACCGCCTTTACCAACCGCGACTACAGTCGCAACGGAGGCTATGACCATTACCATCACCATCATCGCTACGGGTCGGCCGGCAGCCGGTACGGCGCCGGGTCCGGTGGTGGCCGGGAAAACAGTAGCAGCAGTCGTACGTTTTCGTTTCGAGGATTTTTTGAGACGACGCCGTTTTTCCGCTTTTTTGGTAGAGTTGTAGTTTGTTGTACATTCTATATGCGTTCGTTTTTTGATGCCCCCGTTCTCGAACTTTTCCGCATGCAAAACTCCTTTACTCTTTCACCAGTGTGAGAGTGGGATGACTTAATTGTTACTCAGGAATGAAACTGCTCTTGCTGGCTACTTAGGCGCTGTTGCTCTTTACTCATCGCTGTTAAAAATGGAGACTTTCCTTCTTATTGTGAATCCATGCCTACTACCCATGGCAACGTAAGAGGGGAGAAACATCATAATGCCATCGTGTGCTTCCGTTTGCTTCAAGTTCGAGAACAACTGACTAATATCGTGTGGTTTTGATTATCTACTAACTCTGATTATCGTATCGCCGATGTCACGAATAAGATTGCGTGTGGCTGTGTTTTTTTTTGTACAAGAAATAACCTCAAAAAGCTTTTGCGTGACTACCACTGTCGCTGAAGGATTTGTGTTTGGCGTATTTTCGGATGCGACGGGATGATTTTGTGCAACACTACTTTCTTATTGTGTGTAACTTCATCTAATAACCGGTCGAGTAACATAGCGTGTGCTCTTGCCTAATACATATTCCACCTCTGCTTTGAAATGTAAAAATTCTAATGCTTTGTTTGTTCTTTAACCCATCACAGAGAAGAAACGACGCATCTATGATCAGTACGGCAAGGATGGGCTGATCAACAATGGCTCCGATCGGTACCATCAGAGTACGCGGCACCGACGACACAACGGCAGCAGTGGCATGGACGACTTCGAGTTCTTCGGTTTCCCGTTCACATTCCGCGATCCGGAGGATGTGTTCCGAGAGTTCTTCGGCGGTTCACCGTTCGATGAGCTGTTTAGAAGTAAGTATTTTGGTTCCAAAACGTTCCAAACTTAAAATTAATCATTTTTCCTCTCTCGTTTTGTCGCAGTAAGCCAACCCGCGCACCACCACAATGGTCGGCGAGCCAACGGTGCCACCAACGGACACCACCATCACCACCAGCGACACTCGCACCCGCAGAACGTCATTTCGTCTCCATTCATGACACCGTTCATGAGCATCAACCTGATGGATGACTTCTTCAACAACGGGCACATGGCACAGCGGAGCGGCATCAGCTCAATCTCCGAGTTCAGCATGGGTGGCGGCGGCGTCGGACCCGTCAAGCGGACCTCCACCTCCACCACCTTCATCAATGGGAAGAAGTTGATGACGAAAAAGTAAGCGAAAATTTGTTTTGTGTTTTTTATTCACGTTTTTTCATCAGTTTATTAACGATTTTGTGGTATGTTTCTTTTCTCCGTTTTGCGCAGGGTGTTCGAGAATGGTACGGAAACCATCATGTCCTACGAGAACGATGTACTAAAATCAAAGACTGTCAATGGGGTCGCTCAAGCTATACCATACAACCATTAATTCGTGGAGAAAATAATAACATGTCCCTCGGTGTTCCCCTTCCGGCGCTCTCCATCACGTTGGCGCAGGATAAGTTCGTTTCGTGTGGGACGTGGAGAGGGTACCGAGGGCTAACAAAACAATTATTTTTCTCACATAGCTACCGAAAGCTTAGGATTAGCGATTACACATAATAATTATGATTAAAAATAATACGTGCGTACACATACGGAGTAGCAGAAGAGGGGATGCGGCTGCAATGGTATCAGAGGACGGTTAGAGAGGAGGAATTGTCGGGTTCGTGGGTACCGAGTTTGCAAACCGAGAGCGCTAGGATGTTTAGTAGCCAAACAGCGATGTCGCAGAGCAAAATAAAGGAAAGATAAGCGGTGTTTTCTTTGCAACACATTGTAATAACAGGAACTTTTCTTATACGAATTTTCTTGTAAATTTGAAAATGAGCTAAAGGAGTAGGAACACAGAAACCCATTCTTTCTGTTGGCAGCGGCATGGTGAAATATTTTAATCAACTTACATTGGGCGTGTACAGAGGGGGAATAAGTACTTTTTCTTAAAGATGAATTAGATTGCAGCGGGGTTGCAAATACATCCCAATTTTATCGATTTTACTGAGCAAATCATTGGAGCTAGAGATGCGAAATTAAATCAAATTACTTTGCGTTCGTGTAACAACGGATGAAGCTAAACCTACCTTTGACTTTTAATGGTCATTTTTGGAACATGCGACAAGTAGGTTTTTTTTCAAACGCAATTTCAACTAGCAATCTGAACAGAAAACGAAGCCACACAGTAAGCTCTGCCAACCGTCTGTAAAACCTACGTACATAGAAAAGCAAACCCAGCCGCTGTGCGTTCCGGAAGATGCGTATGTGTGCGCACATCCTGTAAAATATGTTCGTTTATTAATATTGTTGTGTATTTCGTTTCGTAGTTTAGGGGGACGTACTTTTGAGCTTAATTTGTTAAGCTGCCTGCCTTCTAAAATCTCCACATCCCCCTCCCTCTCACCCCTTAAACTACACTTCAAAAGCAAACCACACCACATGTGCACGCAGAAACAAAAAAACAACCAAAATAATAACCGGAAATAGTGACCACCCTGATGAGACTGTGGGCGTTTGAAGAAGAGACGAAAAAAATATACGAAGATTAAAAGAATGTTCTATGGCTCAGTTTCAGTTTTGGGTGAGTATTTTCGTTTCCTTTTGTTATTCAATTGTTTCCATTGTTTTAGCCAGGTTCATCATTTTCTCTTTTTGTTTGTTTTTTGCTTAATATTCTGATACGCTTTCAAGTAAACGTAAACCTATCATTTGGAACGGCTGCAAATAGGATATAACTAGCAAAGTGTGTACTGTTGACGGAGGGATAGAAAAAGTGATTGGTGAGATGGGCTGCCGAGATGGTGTTGTAAAGAATATTCAATTGTAGTCGCACTCCCTAAAACCGACATTTAAAACAAAAAACAGCGAAACAGAAAAAAAAACATATTTAAATGTAGAATATCTTCTCTCTCCGGAATCTCGTCCCGTCTCCCGTTTGCGCAAAATCTACCCTCTTAATGGATAGAGCAATCGGCATTAAAACTGCAACTTAATCATAAAGGTTGGGAACTCAAAACAAGAAATTAAAAGCAGCCTGTGTTTCAGCGCTAAGGTAAACCCACCTATGGGCGTTGATTTTGTCACGCGACTCGCTCAGCATCCCCAAATTATAGTAAATATAAAACATCCATACCGCTGCAAAAAAAAACAAAAAATAACGCCATAAAACACATCGGAATTCTATGTTTCCAGCAGTAAAAAAAAAGAAACAAACATAAACTTTAAGAATACAACTTGTGTATGTGTGAAAGTGTGTAAGCAAAGAAAACAAGCAAAAGAACATAATACATTAGCCAGCGTCTGGGCAGCATCAGTTAACGTGTGTAATCAAATGTTAGAATGAATTGGGAAACACCCAACAATATGGACGACGAAATCACAATATCACCATTCGTATGCATTGTGCGCAACATAGGGAAGAAAGGAGAGAGAGGAGTTGGTGTGTTACTCAGAAGAAAAAACCCAAAAATCAAATGCAAATATAACAGATTTCCAACATTTGCGAGTTCCGAAGCACGTGCGTTGAGTAAAAAAACAGTTGTCTCTGTGTTCGTTGCTACTTATGAGAACTTCCTTGTTATGTTGAGTATTCAAAATCATTTGACTGCAATTATCTGTTTCAACAAACTACAATAATTTTTACGCACCAAATGGATGAATTCAATTCATGTTAACTACAGTCACTGGTTGTAGAAAAAAAAAAACAACTTTTGTACGATGAAAGTTGCTTTTTTAAGAACCGAATTCAATTCCAATTTACCTGTTTGGTGAACAACACAACGTTCAACGTGGTTTTCAATCAGAAAAAACAACTACATGAACAGTGAAGATGCATATTATCGAGCCACTTATATAGTTTACAGAAATTAGAGTGAAAAATCCAGAAGCGAATCTCGTCACTGTTTCTTTTCCTGTCCGTGGTCACAGCGTTTGTTTTAACCCTTCTTTTGTTTTATTTACTAGAAGACAATTGCTAAACTTACATGCGAAAATTCGATTATCAGTAGTATCGGCATTATTTATAATTACAATTCTGCATCTGTTGAGCCCCACCGAATGTGGTTGATGTTGTCCGTGTAGTTGTTTCAGAAATCTGAGTTCGCTGAATAACTAGATAACGACGGAGGGAGGGTCGGAGAGAGCAAGCGAACGGCTCCTTTTCTGCACACATTTTAAACATAAAAATTGCATAAATAAACCTTACGAGAAAGCGTCCGTTGAGCAAGTCGATAACGATTTGTTTTTGTTTTTTTTTGTTAATTTAAGAATAAAAAAGTAATTAAAGTACTTTTTAATCGCTAAAAACCGAACACTACGTCTCGCTTGCTCTCTCTTTCTCTCTCTCACGATCCATCGTATTCGCACACTGTCCGAGCGGTGAGCGGTGGGGATCAGGCCAGCACCAGCAGTAAACGCTTTATTATCTTCGAGCGTACGCGGATACATACTCGCGCACCTTCGCCTGGAAGCGCTCCTTGTCTTTGGAATACTGTTCCGCCGCCTCGATGTTGAGCGGATCGTCAAAGTTTAGCAGGTCCTAGAATGGTTGGTTGAAAAAAATTAGTTTAACGAGTGATTGATGAGGGTGTCCCTTAGCAAAAGGTACGTAGAATATACGTACGGTAAAGAGTGAGTTCAGACCCCAGATAACGTCCTTGAGGCGACGTGTTGGAGCCCAACCGAGCCCGTCGATCGAGTTGAGCCGGAGTAGCGAAAGACAGATGTCACCATCGACGGATATGTTCGGATGCCACAGCTTCGTTAGGCACTTGACCTTCGGCGGCTGCAGAGGGGAAATGATATCGACTCTAGATTAGTGATCGGCGAACAAGTGCTCCAATGCACCAGGAGAACCTCACCGCCATGTTGTATTCCTCCGGCACGAGTATGCTAAATTTGAAGCGTCCGCCGCACCAGAAGCCCTCGTTCGGGCTGATGACTAGCGTGAACTCGCTCAGCACGTTCGGATCGTGGAACGTCACCTTGCAGGTGGTCGGCAGGTTCTGTTCCAGCTCCTGCACCTCCTTCACGAGCAGAAACTCCCGGATGGATATCCGCTTCGGTGTGTCCGACAGGGCCGTGCCACCGGTGGTGGTGGACCCACCATTTCCACTGCCAGCGCCACCGCCTCCACCAGTACCACCACCACCACCGCCGCTACTGGATTCTTTCTTTTTGCGTGCGAGTGTTATCATACTTAACGCTGGATGTTTGCTACGCTTCCGATCGGTCGAACCTTGGCGGCGAGTTACATTCGTATATGGGAAATTGCACTGCCCTTGCTAAAATTATTCCAAAACCACACCACACACCACTCTACGCACTCGTACGTTGTGGTTTCGGTTGCTCTTACTGCGTCTCTTCGGTTTGTTCCACCGCGGGAAGCGACTATCCTTTCTCAAGCGTGCATTGCAAGGTGCCCTCACAGCCTGTAGTTTCCTATCCGATTGAGATAAGGTCCGGAACAACAGCTAAAATGATAAATTTTTCCTATCCCGGGGGGAGTGTTGTTTTTATCTCTGCCGTTTTTTTCGTCGTGTAGCAAAACATACGCACGGTACCTCGTCCTTCTTCTTCCCAGCCGTTTTGCATTCGCTGCATCGTCAAAACATGTCAAACGAGATTGAGAGCTGTCAAAGTGAAGGAACGCGCAGCTCACTGCGATTCGATTGTAAACAAAACAAATTGTTCTGTGATTTTGAAGCAAAAGTGCAAAAGCAAAAGTTAAACTATGGAAAATATAGAAGAAGTGAGTATTTTCTCCATTATTTTTATTTATTTTTTATTTATTGTGTTTGAAATTGGTTTGTTGTGAGTAAAAAAACAATTTACGTTGGTATCGGTAATGAGGACGGTGCGTGATGTTTCTCACGATAGTGAGTTATTGCTCATCTCACTGCCAGATAAGCTGGGTTAACCCTTTACTAGACAACCAAGATCGCAGCATATTTTCAAATGTACATTAATTGTAGGAACTCGTATAACTTTGCAAAAGTGCAATAAATCAATAAATTCTAAATTATAATATGTGCACATTTATTTTCGTGTTCCTCACATCATCTACTTCCTGCAGAACTTCTTTAACTGTGGTATATTGTTTCCAACAGATAATGATTTGAATTAAAAAAAAAACTGATTCTAAGTCTGTTCCTATTACTTATCGGATGTTTGAATTGACGACCTTACGACAAATTGATGTTTTTAAATGTTCTTTTTATAAACATCACGCCGGTTCAATCCAAGCGTACACGCAAGGGTGGAATTCAAACAAATATTCTCACCTTTATGTGAATATCTACGCAGCGCATGCAAACCGGTTTAGTGCAGGTGTAATAGTATTTCTGTGGATGTTATTCCGGCCTCCTTCATTCTTACTTTAGTCGCGTAGCAAAGATGGGGTGGAATAGACTCAGTCTGTCGTTTGGTTGCGTGGTTATAGCTTTCGCAAGCATAGTCAAAGCGATTCCGGCCGGTCCAGGTATCGAAATTATGCCGGCCGCGTATTCCGAGGATGCGAACCCGAGCTACATCGTTGTTGGTGATGACAAGAGTAAGGCAAAGCATTGAAGTAAGCCGAAGTGAGTAAAGTTAGTACATGGGACTGTGGTTTTTCTGGTGTGTCCGTTTCATTAGGTCAGGGCATTGATGAGCAAGGTTTTGCGAACAAAATCGAGACAAGTACGGCAACACCGGACTCTGCTGTGATTAGTCAACGACCAGTGGTAGTGCAAAATCCGCAGTACCAATACCAACAACCACCGCAGTACCAGCAGTCGACCTATCAGATGACGTACCAGCAGCCGTCCTATTCGCAGGCTGGTCAATATCCGGCACCGACTTACCATAGCCAAGCACCACCACCGACCGCCTACTCACCCTATAGTTCACAGCCCGGCACGTACTATTATTCCATGCCTGCTAGACCTCCACCCGAAAGTGGTAAGAGTTGAAGTGAAAAATGCGTCACCCAAATGGGGGCAGGCTTTATGTGCTTTTTTTTTACAAAGCGAGAGCGTTCGCTTAAAGGCAAACTTTGTTTTTTAAACGAGCCGAGACTAGTTTGAAGAAGCTTCGAAACACTTCGAGGCCGAATGAGGTTGATCTAAGCAATCAAATGAATACGCACAACAAAAATGCTCCGCTGACGCGTACTCCTTCGTTTCATTAGCACTCCTTCGTAGCAGATTTTGTGGATAAGTTTGAACTGTGGGAAATGTGTGGTTCTTTTAGCTTTTTGTTTTGGATTATCAGTTCTTTTAAAAAAGTCTTAATAATTTCCCTTCTAATTGAGCATGATGTGTATGATAATTTTAAATTGTCTTACTCTGAGGCGTTACTAGTTTTTATTGGATAGAATGTCCAATAGACAATGAGATAGAAATCTTCAGGTTTCAAACAGTGTAACATGACAAATAATGATACATAGATACAAAACAGTAAAAAATACTACCGGCCTTCTCTTTTTACGCTTAAACAAAAATTCATCTTATCGTGTTTGCATTTATATAGGTAGTCTTTTAAGCAGCCTGCTTGGTGTTCGTCCGAGTAGCTACAACACTTTCGACACCACAAATCGACGACCCTTATCCGGACTTACGGCTGGTGCTTCGTTGCTGGGTGCGGCTCTACTGTAAGTTTGCTTTTAACACTAACTGCACTAATATTTTACTGCCACTTACTCAGATTGTACTTTTTTCTCTATTCGAATTTACTCCCTCAGGCTTGGATAGCAGCAGTGGAGATTTATGAAGCAGTGTTTAATAAGTTTTTTATCCTTTTTTATTTTCTTTAATAAACACACCACGTAATATCCCGAAAATTTTTGACGCTTTCTCAAGGTGTTCTTAGATGTTTCGTAAGTTATTTTTACATCCGTCCCAAAAACATTTTTGAAGCCAACAAAAATTAGGATATGAATTCAAAAATACAACGGAGTGTTTCGAAAAAATAAACAACATTTTAGGTATATCCATGATTGCTGGTAGGATTTTTTTATGTGCACTGAGTAAGGATTACGAATTGCATCAACGCCATTTTGCGCCCGGTCGCTCAGCCAACTGAGATGCCACGAGGACCATTCTCTTGAACACTTTCAACGTTGGTTCGTTGCAAAATGTGTGTTATATTACAGGGAAAATGTATAACAGTACGGTTTTGGTTTTGACACGCTTCCGAATATTTTTACAAACGATGAGGATCACCCAACAGAAGCATAGATAGCACCGGGTTTAATCATAACCTCAACGCACATGGTTGAATGACTCGTTAGTGAAGGATAGCGGAAGCTTTAATCGAGAACGATCGTTTTTTATTGCATTTGAATATTCATTTTTGAAAACCAGATAGCGTTAAAGGCAGGGTTGTCAAACGTTAATCGGATACACGTGAGAGGTTGATAGCCGACGTTCTTCGATATGTGACCATGACCATGTTGTGATCGTTTGTACAAAATGAATCAAATCGATTTTTTTTCATCGAGCAGACTAAAGCTGGATAGTAACGGTTTACGCTGGTGTTAGCAATATTTGTTTTTTTAATAGATTTTTATAGCGATTTTGACCTGGAAAGGGGTTTAAACTACTCAAAATTATGATTATTCATTAAGGAAAATTCATGAGAAAATACTTACCTCAATGACCCTGTTTCTTTCAATCCCACTCTAGTGACGAGTAAACTAACCCTTAAAGTTAGTACATATTTGTTATTTTCATCTCTTTACCGGGTACCGGGCTTTATTGGTATTTTCATGCTGAGAAAGATTTAGAACGGGAGCTGAGGGCGAGTAGGAGGGAGTTGAGTTTTTCGTTTCACGAGCTTTCTCTGCCCCTGTAGTCGCCACAGGGCTTGACTGGGTTTAAGTATTTCGTGTTGTTTGTTTCCTTCAATGCGCAATTACACACTAAGCTGCAGTGAGTGTTTTCTGTGCAATTGTTGTTTGTTTTTAGTTTTAGCAACCCACGAACCAGGCTGTTGAGTCGCTGAGTCGCTTGAGTGAAAATAAATCCTAAATTATGGTACAGTGCATTTAATTGTTATTCGCTTTTTCAACGTTTTTTGTTATATTGTTTTACATCTCTTTCGTTTAATTGTATCGTTCTTCTGCGCCATTAGCTACCGATTTCGCCACTTTTTTTGTCATTGTTCCTTCTTTTTCTCGCAGTATTGTAACGAACACTTTTGCACTCTTTCCTATTTGGTGTGCAAGAGAAATGTCTAAGGAAACAAAAGCAAAATAGGGAAAATAACAATCAAATTGTTCAGGTCATGATTACAATGATCCTGTAATTATGTGTATGTGTTTTGTGTGCACCTGTGGTGGATAGGACTGATATGGTTAAAAGGGGGTTTTCATGTTCGCCTTCACTTAGTAACTCTCCTCAGCATCTTTGCCTCTCTCTCTCTCTCTCTCTCTCTCTCTCTCTCTCTCTCTCTTTCTTTCTTTCCTTCCCTCAACTCGCCATTTCTGTATGTATTTCTTTTTCATTTGAATAACTCGCTGCTGCTGACAAATAACGTATTTACACGATAAATTCTACGACGAATCGCCTACAGTGTTAACGAAACCCACGCTACTAGCTGGAAAAGAAGATAAGATTATGAAGAAGAAGAACATAATGCGCTTGCTACAATCGGGAGTAAAGTTGTTCACTTTTCCCCCTTAATCGCTACGCAAGCCCTGATGATTGCGCGAGGAATTAATTGCTTTACAATTGAAAAGAAAGCGCGGCGCTTCTAGCAGCAGCAACAACAACAACACCAACAACCACAACAACAACAGAAACAGGAGATAGAAATGACGAATAAAGGACGCAATAGACAATTATTTCTTCTAAAGGCCACTTTTTCTCGATCAGCCTAACGTGTGGGTGTTTTGTTTTTCCAATGCAAACGGCTTTTCACTTTCTGTATTTCTTCTTTCCGTTTATGCTATCATTATTTTCTCGAGTGTGTTTTTTAACAGTTTATTTAACTGTTTTCTTTCTACTTCTGCTTTTTTATTTAAATTTATATTTTTTTATATGATTGAAACTCGTTTTGCTTCCATTCCTACGGAACATGCAAAATGCAACATTGTTCTACGAACGCATTATGAACTTGATGAGCTAAGCCTTCTCCGTTTCCCTGTTCCAACTGGCATCGCTTACTCTTTTATCTATTCTGACCAGTTGGGCATCGCCTACTCTTTTATCTACTCTGGCCGGTTGTGGTTGTTTTTTTTTGCACACGAAAGTCCGTCTTTTTGGAATTTTAATGTAGTTTTTTTTGCTCTTGTTGCTTGCATGAACTTGGTTCATATTACGCCTATTTTTCGCTCGCTTCCCACGCATCGTGGCGAATTATTAACTCTCTAATTCTTAATCATGCTGGCGTTGTTGTTTTCGGTTTGTGTTTTGCATTCTTACGTATCTATTACAACTAGCCATCGACAAAAGAAAGCATTAGTTGCAGCAAGTGTTTTGCTTTAAGTTTTTCCATCTTCCTCCTTTAGCTTACGAGCTTTGTCTACATAATTACTCTTTTACAGCACGTTTTTTCTGGTGAAACATAAGCTCTAAATGGTAATGAGCCAAATATTGTACAAAAAACTAGTTTCCGATGAATGATCGATCGATGGTCTCTCCTTGTTCTGTTTCGATCGCGAGGGTATGCGGTTTCCGGGAGCATTTTATGTGCTGGCAGCAGGCAAGGATGCGGTGAACAGGATGTGGATATGATGAAATTATGACACCTAATCGGAACTCGATGACGATGATAACGATGATGGTGATGATGATGGTGATTCCTGAAGATGAAAGAATGGCAAAAGAAAATGGAAAAGAACGTATAAATAAATAGCAAAACAGCAATAAAAAGCAACTGAACTAATCGTACTACTTCTGTTATGCGCACTCTCACCTTCTGTGGCTCTATTCCTAGAAAAAAAAAATAAAACACGCAACAAAAAAACAAGCAAACAAACGTAAAAACAACTTTCAACAAAGGGTCGCTCGGTTTCTTTCGTGCTGCTTTTGGGAGTCAGGATTTGGGTGAGGGATTTGAAGGACCCACACCGACAGACAAATAAAGATAACGACGACAAACGGTGTTGTGTGTATTTTTTGCATACATTTTTTAGCTTTTTTTGTTCTTCGTTTTTTTCTCTCTTTTCGTGTTTCTCTCTATCGCTTTCCAAACACTCTATCGCGCTTCCGCTCACCGCTCACTTTCATGCTAATATGTGTACAGCGCACGCTTTGTATTTCATCTGTTCATCACGCACAACATACAGTTTTCCGCACATTAAGGACACCAACAGCATTCGCCTTCATTTCACTACCATTCCAGTTTGGTTTCTACCACAGATGGAATTTCCTACTGGTGGAGAGCAGCACTGAATCAAAGTAGCCCGGGTGTTGTTGTCCCATATGTATGTATGTGTGTGACAGTTTACTATAGCTGTTAACTGTATGTATATGTGTGTGTGTGTGTGTGTGTGTGTGTGTGTGTGTGTGTGTGTGTGTGTGTGTGTGTGTGTGTGTGTGTGAGTGTGTTTTCTATTACACTTTATCTTTGCAACTAGAACGGAACCCGACATGGAGCAGTACGTTTCGTTTCCCTTGTTACTTGCGTTGCTCCAAGCTAGTTCGCGCGTTTTGTTTGTTTGTTGGTTTATTTTATAACACATTACTTTTTACTCTGTTTTACTCTGTTTTATCACGACTTCTCTATAACACATTGTTTTACTCTTCACTTTCGCGTACTAGGGTTTTTTCTTCTTTATTCTTCTTCCCATTATCTGCTTCTATAGTTGACTCTCTTCCGCTATCCCTTTCCTCCTCCTTCTATATCTCTGTATTAAATATATATATATTTTATAGACCTATTTTTTCGTGTTAATTTTTTTCACCTCCCGTTCACTTTTCTCTGTGCAGTTTAATGTTTAGCGTTCATTGTTTCTTTCTCTCGCTCTCTTATTAGTTGGCAGCATGCAATAGCCACCGTTGTAACTGATACTATTTTCATCTTTACACACTCATCTCATTCGCTCGCCTGCGTCTTCTGCTACTTGCACAGTGAAATGTGACTTTCATGTTTGTGTTTGCTTGTTCTATTATCTCTGTTTTTGTTTGTTTTTCGGTGCAGAATTGATTTTTTTATTTCACGGTAGACTGCTTGCTTGCTTGCTTGCTGCTGCTGTTTCATTATCCGTGCGTGCTTGTTCAGTTAACAGTTAACAATTGTTCGCTTCTCTGTGAGCGCTTCGTGTGTAGCGTTGTGTGCGAATTGTTAGCAGTATGCAAAGGTTCTCTTCTGGATAGTGTGTCGGAACACAATGATAGAAAATTCGACAGTTGTTAATAGTGTCTAAAACAAAGATACTGGAAAGCGTTCCGCGTGAAAACGAAACGGATCAACACATAAGGTAGAGGGGAAATAATTGTTTTCGACATTTCGTGTGACAATTCCAAAACGAGCGAACAGAATAGAAACGAAACCCAAAAGTTAAATGATCACAAAATAGAACGACAGTTTAGAAAAAAAAACGGTTTGAAAAGAGGGAAGCAGACGTAGTGGCAATGTTATAAATATAACTGGAAACTTGGGTTTAAATCAATAAAGTTATCCAAAGAATCATTGAAGATGAATAAATCCGCCCCACAACAACAAATCAACAACAAAAAGTTCATAAAACAAGAGTGAAGAAATTAAAAAATTAAAATAGAAAGTGAAAAACATGTCGAATGGATGGAAAGCCAAACGCAACGAACATTATCACGTTAGTAAGGAAGAAAAAGGGGAAACAAAGGAAACAACAAATTAACGCCAAAAAAAAAACAAAAAGATTTGTTCGTAAACGCTCATGATTAGTTAAAAATCCTAGCAACCCGTGCTTCCCCCTGCCCCGGAGGACGGTGTGGAATTTTGCGTGAGTGGATGTGTGTATGTGTTTTGTAATATTACATGTACAGATATATTTTTTATATATATTAGATATCCTTTAGGAGCGTAACAACTTTCGTCTTCTTGAAACGACTCATAACACTCATACACACACACACGCGCGCGCACATACACACAATCAAAAACAAACAGACGGGCGCTTAAAAAATGGTTCCTAGGCAACGTTCGTTAGTTTTAAAACAAAGGAAAGAAAAGGATGTAAGATTGACGCAACAACAATCACCACCACTAGGCCCACCAGCGGTGTCAGTGGACGTCGAAAGCGCCTCTCCTTCCTCCCCTCTCTCTCCACACCACATCCACACACTCACTCCCCCGCCAACCAGCAGCTAGCAAAAAGGCAGCGCAAAAAAAAAAACAGCAATCCTCGCGGGAAGGTTCGGTTCCTCCCTTTTTGAACGGATGTTTCCTTCCTCTCGCGCGTGTTCTTCTGTTTTGTTTTTTTTTTGTTTTTTGTTTTAAAGATCACATTTTGGTCAGATTTGGGTGGGCACCACTGGGAGGGTGGCCCCACAGCACGCAGCCCCGCCCAGCAGGAACATGGTTCCGGCGCCAGCTCCAACACTCGCCACGGTCCAGCGTATCCACTATGCCGTTGTTTGCGTGTTGCTGTTGGCCTGCTGCGACTGCTGGGAACTGCTGCTGGCCGTACCGCCGCCGACGACACTGTACCCCACGCCACAGCCGCTCACCCCAACGCTGCCGGTGCTGCTGCCGCTGCCACCGCCACCACCGCACGGTTCCACTTTCCCGGTGATTCCACCACCGCCACCGCCGTGATGATGATGGTGATGATTATGATGACTACTACTATTTACAACGCTGCCCGATTCGAGCGGCTGCTTGCAGATCGGCTGTGCCGTCGCGTCCCCATCGATGAGGGCATGGTTGCTGCTACTGTTGGTGGTGGTGGTGGTGTTGGGTGCCACCGGCACACTATCACTACTACTGCTATTATTGTTGTCCGCACTGTTGTTGCAGGTGGTGGATGAGAAGGAGGAGGATGTGTTGACCGTGGTGGTGGCGTTCGTTGGCGCCGTCGCCGCGACAGCACCGAGTAGCAGCGGTGGCGAACAGGACGCGGTCGAGGATGTGGACGAGGAGGAGCCCGTGTTGGTCGTCGTGCCGGCGGTGGTCGTCGAAGCGATCGAGGCACCGCTGCTGCTGTCCAGCGCCGGTGCGGTCGGGTCGTCCGTCAGACGGAGCGCCACCTCCAGATCGCGCAGTACTTCGGTTTCTTTGGGTTCTATCAGATTGAATCGCCTGTGAGGGAGAATGAGAAGTTTGCGTCGCGTTAGTTCAATTCGTTTCCTGGATGCGGCATTTTGCTTTTCCACTTACCTATGGAACGTGGTCAGGTGCGCGAAGGTGAGGTTCAGATGGGCGTGCAGCCCGAGCAGGGCGACCTCGCGGAAGTGGGCCGCGTACAGGTGCGCGATCACGTGGAACAGAAGTCGTACGATCTTTCGCGTGATGCTCTCGAACGAGCTAGGGAACTCATTGGCGTATTTGGTGGGAAAGATCGACTCGTCACTGACCGTCTTCTGCGTGAACGTCATGACGTAGTCGATGTACTGCGGTGCCGCAACGCGCGTCTTCTTGCCCTTCTCATCGAACCAGAGGTACATCCTAAAACGAAACCGGGGATGGAAGGAAGGGTTAGAGATATCTCCATACTAGGTGATCGATAAGATATGACGGGGAAGTGATGACGCGCGTATAGAACTATGAAGGTTAATTGATAGTGTACGACGACAGCGCTTTCGTGAAAGATTTTCGGTAGAGGATTTAATTCGAAAACCCAAACACTTTTATGACTTATTCTACAGCATCGATCGTGTATGACTCTCGTGCAACGTTTAAAAATTCACATTCTATCTGATTGATCTAGTATTCATTGCCAGGACTTCGAAACAGTCATTTGTCAATTTTGACAGCTGTCATCCATTGAGTCTCAACAGGAGCAAAATGGTGGGCTAGAGACTGCAGTTTATTGATAGCAAATTTGCGTGAAAAGTATTGGAAAGTACTGGATGGTTTTGTCTGTGGTTATTCAAAGAACTTGAAAATCAATGGAGCGACCCGTAGACAGAAAAAAGCTTCAAAACTGTGAGAGGAATGATCTCGACGGAATCTCCCCCTATCGGTAGAAAATCTATCCATATTTGAAGCACATTCTTCGTCTAGCACACAAACGCTCATCCCACAACAAGATGAGGTAATATTCGACCAATATTGCTCTCAACCGAATCATGGAATGTGCATGGTCATGCACTCGCGTATATGAAGATTCGGGCCGCTGGCCGGCCGGCCGGCCTCTTTCTGTGGTATTCTCCTCTAGGCTTTACCCATCATCCTTCATACGCTCATAGACACCATGGGCGGTCTTTTATCGAACATTTTGGAAGCGAAAGCGAGAACGAAGCGACCACACATCTCCGTGCGTCACAGCGCGTCCGGGGCAGTGTTTTGTTCCAGGGGTCGGGATTGATCAAAAAGAAGTGATGTGTCGTTTGTTTGTTCATTCAGACGGCGGCAAGGGTCGTCAAAAGTTGGTACAAGTTTGTGCACCTCCGCGGGGGAAAAGAAAAACTTTAAAAGCCCAATCGTTTAAGGGCCGATAACCCGTATGTTTGTGTGTGCATACAAAACATATCGATAAGCATGTGTGAAAAGACTCATTCGATTTCACAGGATCGAACAGTAACGTTCTTCCCAAACCGACGCCATGACGTGCTGCCGACACGATGGCCGCGACGTTCGGAACACGTTGTAGTTTATTTTCATTACAATCGTAAAATAAATTATCACCAAATCCCTGATCGATGCGCGTTGACCGTGCGCTGTTTATTTGTTACTTCCTCGCCCGAAGAAAGCAAAAATGTGTTAGGAACTTGATTTATTATTGCAAAGCTGCTGTCCGTCGCCGTCCGACAGTTACTGCCCCATGCAGCAGTACAAATAAATCTGCAAAACTACTGCGATCTGTTTGAAGTCAAACCAGACACGTCGTGCTTGGGGACTTGGGGAACATCGCGGTCGCCTTCGACGATCGTCGTGACTTGATCAAATGCGAGGGAGCGTGTGTTATCTATCGATAGGGACAGTACTTAAACCGATAGGCCCAAGGTGATCGAGGTGATCGTGCTCTGCCTACAAAGTGAATTCGGAATCGAAATCAGGCTGCAGGACTGGGAACCGAACCGTGCGTTCAACGGTCGACGAGCCTCATTCTGATACGAGCCGTAGAAAGTGGTCCGTGATCGTCGTGGCCGTCACGCACCTACCCTCATTGCGTCGGTGCAGGTTAATGTGTACCGCACGAAAAGAAAACAGACGCCGATGGAACTTTTTTTTTTTATCGCCACGGAAGATATGCAAAGTGAGGTTGTGCATAAAATGCTGTCTTCGTAGGGAGTGTTGCCTACCGCTAGAGAACACACCTCTCACTTCCCGAACGTCCTCAATTTACATATACACCATCAAAAAATAAAACACAATGGAGAAGGATGGACGCGTCACGGAAATGAGGCGCTGGGTCACCTTTGACGACGGGTAAACTCACCTAGTTCCTGGGCCGGTCATGTCTGGGCAGCCGGATGTGGTGCAGAATTCACTGATGGTACCGTACACGAGGTTGACGTGCTCGAACAGCGCAAGAGCTAGAGGAGGAAAAGATTGAGTTGGAATGAAATTAGTAAACGTCATTGTTTTTCAGTAGAACAATTTTTCCTTAAGCCAAATTGTTCTTAAACATCGATTTGAAAACAGACAGACATGTTAACTAATTTTGCGATAGGTACTTTCCGGAAAAAGGGTTAAAGGAGCCTTTACATACTACGAACCTTGCTCGAAAATGAACGATTTGCGAATGAGTCGACCAGTACATACGATTTTTTCTCGGAGCACCAAAGATTATTGATTTAGTTCATTTAATGAACCTTGGCTCAAAAGTTCGTGAAAGTTTTGATATTTTTTTCATCTAATAATAGTGTGAGATTAACCAAGAAACATTCGACTCGTAAGACCATGGTCCTATATTGCAAAAAAAAAACAAACATTTTGCATAGTGTGCAAACATTTGGCAAGATAGTGTATGCTGCAAAATGTCCTTCGAGTGGTGTGTTGGACAACCCTGCTACGAACTTACGATGCACGAAAATGACACGAAACGAACTTAAAACCAAGCGATTTGCATTCGAAAAAAAAAACTCCACCACCAACGCGACCTTCACCATCATTTATCATACCAGAAACGAGTTTTCAACGGCTATTGCAAAAAATGGGACTAGTTCGAACATACACAAAGTGGAGCTTTGTTTGGCGAGACGCAAACCTATCACTTTTTTTGCGATTATAACAGCATGTTTTGGGCATTCGACTTTTGTTCGCTTGACGTATCTCACTTGCTGCTGGTTCTCGATGGAGTCTGGACTATGCCTGCTACATGTAAAACTAACCATCGAACGCTTCTCCAACAACATTAGAAATCAGCTGTCTGCGTAGACGACAATAGATATGTTTGCCAAAAAAGTAAAATGTGTTTGCCTATTTGTACTATTTTTTGTTGTTGACGCGTTGGCACAAAAACAAAATGGTTTGGGGTAGACCTCACAGTTTCAAGAAAACGAAAAAAGGCCTCTAACTTGATTGATGACAATCTAGCCCCCGGAGACAATAAGTGACGGGAGTTGATTTCCCTTCTCGTCCGTATCGAAAGATTATGAACTCTCGAATGCTCGGTCACTCGACTCCCGTCAGCTGCGGAATTATCTGATACTGACTGTTTTTTTTTATTCGTTGGAGTACTCGATAAGATTTATAAGAAGAAGATCAACCGCAATAACCCTTATTTGGAGGTGTGTGCTGCTACTAAGAAATACTACTACACTTTGTCTCCTGCACAACACGTGCAGCCGCGTGTTCTAGAGATTTCTTGTCTCCCGCAGCTGTCAGTCATCAGCGTTTCGTCGCCGCTGAAATGAGGGCAGACAGATACAAACGATTTTTGACAGGAGCTCCATCAGCCACGTCTCTGTCACAGGCATTATATAGTAGGCTATGCCGCGCGGGTGATTTTGAAGAGTACACACACGATGGTGAATCACATTATCTCGAAACACCTTAACGCTTAGATCAGTAGGCGGCGGTAACGAAACACCAAAAAAAAAAACCATCAGGAACAAGCAAGAAGCAGAGAAATAAGCGATGACACTGTTAACTTGACGCATCAACGCTGTTTGGAGAGGCAGATGACGCGATACAATATCGGCTGGGTTTTTACATCGGGGATGGAGACCGTGGTTTTGGTCGGTCGTCAAAGCCTCCATCCCTGTCCCACCCACCTCCCCCCCCTTGTGAAGGTGGGCGGCGACACCATGTCTGGCAATTGTTAAGTAGAACCGGTCGCATCCCTCTGTGCTTCGTTTTCGCGATATGATGAATGTCTTCCGATCGGTTTTTGAGTCGATGGCTATGCTAATGGCTGTATCATAATGTTTAGCGACAATAACGATGGGTGTTCCGAAGGATTTATTGAATTTGAATAGCTCTGGATGGAACCGGTATCAAGGAGAAATTTATATAGAGCCTTTGTTAGACACATAATTTTTATCATATGATACGGCAGCCCTATCTGATATGTTTTGGAGGAATCGATACGCCGGAGACAACAGTTTGTTTTCTATAAAAAAATATCAGAAGGAGGCTAGATCTTCATGACTTTCGAATAGTTGTCAATTGTTTCAGAATTTGTTGTGAACTACAATTCGAGTTTATGTCGTCGATGGAACGTTTGTCCCTTCCAAGGAAATAATACTTACTGTGCGATGCTAGCCATTCATTGTAGTCCAGCCCGGCGGGTAGATCGACTAATAATCGCAGGTCCGCCTCCGGCAACTTCCGCTCTAGCAGACCCTCCTCGAGGTAAAGCTTTGTGTCGCCCTGATTCGAATCGCCGTCCCGTTCCTTGCGTCGGGCTTTTCTGTAATAGCAAACAAAAAAATTAATAAATAAATAACTCGCAACAATTTTAGAACCAGCAGGCGATTAGAGTTCCAGCAGGCGATGTCAGCTTCCGCACGGCAGAAGAACGCAGTCTACTTTGATTTGCTTCTCAAATTCGGTTATAAATTTCGTTGCGTCACCTCCATCGATGGAATGTCCATTAGGGAACATTAACTCAAAACACACCGGTCGTTGCTTAATTATGACATTCTTCGACGTTGCGCGAGATCACGACACGAACACCATGTCCCCTATTGCGGCAGAGTTCTTCGCGGAAAAATGTGGAGGAAGTAGCGTTTATTGCGTGAAAGCATGTTCCGCGTTTTAGAAAACGCATTTCCTTTCCCCGAATCAGACAGAGTCCGAGTGCAAACCCAGATCGTAAATTAACTCCGGTTCTTGCCTCCGATCGCTCGCGAGCGAACGAGTGAAAAAGGTAATGAACTGTGAATGTTCCACTTTTTTATTTTTATTCCCTTCCCGTCAAACTCGAGTCGGCGTGCAACCAACCGAACGGAGCCCGAACGGTGAAAAGTTCTTTGATCGGTGAAGGTGCTTTCCTCTTCGCTGCTTTCCGCGTTTTTCCGCAGCGGCGCTCGGTGAAGCCGCCAGATGTTTTCCACCCGACCAACTATCTGGGTCATCTTGATCCGAACAGTGGCGAAAACCCATTGCGGGAGGTGGTTAAGAGGGAGAATGAATTTTAATTCATACCCTGATTCGATACATGAGTCTGTGATTTACGCATTGTAAAACTACTCTGCATAAAATGTTTGGTTTCTTCCATTACTTTGTCCAGAATGTGTTCCATATCAGATAAAAACGCATAACCTGAGGTCACAAGACGCAAGACGCGAAACGTTGTTATCACGAGACCCTTCCTTTCCCGGTTCGATAAACAAACGAGGGTTGGCTTGCCGGTGGAGCCAAATTAACTGATAAAGTTTTTTTTATCGGTGGAGCCACTAACCGCCTCCCTTCCCCTCCTTGCTACCATCTGTTGCAACAGTGAGTAGAATTAGCAAGTGAACCGACGGGGTTGGAGGTGGAGAGAAAATAATTAATTCCTTCTTCCTGTGGCCGTTAGAAATGAACGAAAAACATTCATCGCTGGGAAAAAGCTGGCTTTTTCAAATTCGATTCGATACATTTGCAAAACATTTTTGTCCCATTAAAATGAAAAGCCTCCTTCCTACAGCTTGATGTGATGTTTATGTAGTCATGACAACACATTAAAATTTGCATTGTCAAAGACGAATCTTAATTAGATTTAATGAGGCCTTGTTCAAGGAGAACTTGAAAACGAAAAATAATAAAACAAGCGTTTATACCCCTACGCTGAAGTGCTGAATCACAACATAGAAGATAAATACCTACTTTTGGACGGTCAAATAATGCCTTAGTCGATTGAATTCATTTAATGCCACAAAGAAGTCATACTACAGTAGCTCACTAAACATTATATATTTCAAAGTGAATAATCTTTCTAAGGTGATTCATACGACTTGTCAACTAACATAAATAATCTCACGGTTGCGATAGGAAACTACCCGCAGTGGACCACAAATATAGAACATCCGTCCATCTCTCTCTCTCCATAATGGCCGTTTCGTCAGGTGCTAAAAACTTTCAATTAATTACACCACCATCGTTGGCAGCAACCGTGATGGTGCGCTATATAACATATTTTGGCCGGAAGCGTGAGCGGGAAAAATGGTGTGATGTGTCATCATGATGATTACGATGATGTCCGTAATCATAACCGGCAGCAAACATAGGTATCACAAAATAAAAACAAAAAAGATACCAAGCATATCTGTAAGGAACGGAACGAAGTTCCACTACCCTTGACTTCGCATGCGTGGGGGTGGATGTTTATCGTTCACCGTGGCTAGAGGTGATGGTATTATACATACACACGCATTTACAACGGAGGTGTACACAAATTACAGCCGCATGTAATAGCCACTGATAATGCGTGCTAGTAGGAGGGTAGCGTGTGCCTCTACCAGACCAGCTTTATCATCCAGTTCCGTGCGTCTTGCGTATTTACTCACGCGTATCATCACGAGTACACAGAGCCGGAAACCTGTCCCACTAAAGAGGCCAGCTTCGTCACTCACGGTGGGGTCAATTGAATCTAAATGATCGCAACGTACGAGC
Source organism: Anopheles farauti No. 4 (assembly GCA_000956215.1). NCBI lineage: Eukaryota > Metazoa > Arthropoda > Insecta > Diptera > Culicidae > Anopheles > Anopheles farauti No. 4. Next base: position 91,434 of record JXWZ01000081.1, read on the forward strand.
AAACGTGCGATCGTACGATCTCGTCATCGGCTCCTGAAAGTCATCCGACGTTCACACTGCCCACATAATCTAGCGTAAACAACAGAAAGCTGAGGCGAGGGGCAGCGTCCCCTGCTGACTTTTCTCAGTGCCAAGGTCCGAAGACAGGAAGGGGGTGAGGGGGTATCTGTATCTCCCCAGTTGTGTGATTGTTTTGATGGTTGCTGATGGTGATGACGACGGTCGGTGATCAACCACGCCACGCCACTCACCAAAATGATTAAGGAAGTGCGTCGTGGGCACGTCTCGCGCACGTACTTTGCGCGAATAATGGATCGGGCCGGAGCGGGCCGCTATAAACAACAGCTTCCACGCGACGGTCGCGGGGCGCCACTTGGCTGGCCGACGCAGACTACTGTTTGCGTAGCTGAATCGTTGTGGGAGAGGAGAGCACGTGAGTCTGCAAATCTCCGCAATGGGAGCGAGTTCGAGTACAGCACAGCTCGTCAAAAGGGGTCCGATAGGACAACGGGTGTTTTACGGCGAAAAAAAAGCATGGGTACCTACAGCAAATAGTTGTGGTGAATATGGACGGTATTTGAGGTTATAGCTTCTTCTGGTTTTTTCAAGGCCGATCGGTAAGATATGAAGATAATTATGCTATATTTACCATCTCAAAACTGAACCGATTGCAATAAGGAAGTTGGTGCAGTTTTCTACCGAACAATACTTCAAGATTGTTTTCGAGCCGATTAGGCTTTAAAAAAAAACCCAGAAATCATATTCGTATTCGCCAATTCTTAATGAATGTGAAATATGAAAAAAAATTTATTACTAAAAATATCTGCACAAGTTCCAGTGGAAACACACGATACGAATGCGGCATACTGATCCGTAAGCGACAATTAACCGACTGGTAGTTTCGCTTTGCATACGACAGCGATCAAGTTCATGGGCCGTAATGGAGTCCGGGCAACTTCCTTTCTAAACGACGCCTCAGTAAAACGACGTTAAATGTCAAAGCCTAGCGCGGCGTGTAGGATTGAAACGAAAATTCGCAAATCTCGGCAGCTCGTCTACTGTTGCCAAGTGTTTAATATTCACCACGTCTGTCGACCGTTTTACGACCGCTTGGTAGAGACCACCATACGGTTAATTACTATACGAGGGTGGGCACACGCAGCAGCCGCGAGGAGCATTGAACTGGTTTCGGCAGGTTGAGCTACCTCCTCCTCCTGCTCGGTATGGTAGGGTTTAGTTTGCTTATAATATTGGCACCAGTACAGCGTATTTGTTGGTGTGTGTTTGTCCCATCCGGTACGCAGAGGGGTACAGGACTTTATTCTCAACAGATGACGCTACCGGCGGTTGTTAATAAACCCAGCACACAAAAACGGGAAGTAATTATAGTTTAATGAACGAAATATCAGGAACATACAATTGGAACCGTACCAGAAACGTGCTCCGGCTTCTTTTAAATGGGGTGGGGTTGGAATATCAAGCTGATTATAAAAAGGTCTGCACTTCTGCATGAATGAAATGTCCTCCAAAGCCATAATTACTACCGCCCTTTCGCACATGTCGCTTCCAGGACCGTGGGAACCTCCTCTCCACTTTTCGGGTGCTCACACTTACGTCGGGCAGAAGAAGATGTTGAGAGATTCCTGAGCATAGCGCACGAGCGATCCGAGTGCGTCAGACAGCTTTGCCGGTACGATGCCCACCTGAAACATAGGCTTCCGCAGGTACAGTATACACTCAATCAGGCCCAGCTTGGATGGTGACGTACGCTCATATACACTTTTCATTGGCACACACACTCACTCTCTCTCTCTCTTTATGGGGCGTGAGTGTGAATAGGAACTGCACTGTAGACCGGCAAGATCCTTTCCCCTAGGTGTAAGCTAGTTGGACTAGAAGTTGTGGAGAAAGACGTTCTCCGGTACTAACACGCGGACGTTCGCCGGCCGCCGGGCGTAATATACACTTGACGTAGATATAGGAACCAGTCTGGGGGGTTTGGAAGCTGTATCAGCTAACAGCTAGAACCACTAGAATACGAACGGCACACGATACCGTATCACAGATAGGCACAACACTACGTGGTGTGGACTTTGCTTTGCTGCTTTATTTCACAACCGTATATGACGACTACACCCGTTTTCGTCGCTGATGTTATCGCTGAATGTACTTGCGCCGTCGGAACGATTTGAACGTCGATGACGTCCGGCGCACTAGTAGATCACACTCGCAGGAAAAATAATGGAACGTACACCGGGAGCGCTGGTTCCTCATCGGACTGATCATACTCCTGGATTGCTGCTGCTGCTAGTACTACGACTGTTTTCGAAGAAAAAGCGCATTAGCTTCTTGCTACGGATCCGGAGAAAACAAAAAAAAAACAATCTCCCACTACACGATCGTAACACAAGCGCACGCGCGATTCTGCTTCCTGGGGCACGTCTACTCTGCACCGCACTTCCTTATGAATGAACCACCCTGAGCTTAATATGGCTCCACCGCGAGAGTGGTTTGTGGTGAGTTCCTGCACCACCGGACGGTATCAAATCGTTAACTGATAACATGACGAGGGACGGGCGACGACACCGGCTATATTCTCCGTATTTCAGGCTGCAAACAACAGCTGCTGCTGTATCGCAAATGTCGCAAATGTTGCCCTGTCACGTTGCGATAAGCATCGACACACCATCGTTAAGATCAGTTCGAGTGCCCTAACACCAAGCGCGACCACTAACACACAGACACACCGACACAATCATTTCGATGCTCGCAAAGGGGTTCTGTTACGTACATACGAGGTGCAAGTAAACAACGGACGTCAGAGATGACCGATCTCAGATGTTAGTATTTGAAAGATTACCGTGAAAGTGATACACATAAATAAAAAATATGACAAATCTTCACCTTCGAAACGAAACATCTGTCAAAAGAGTTTGTGTTGGGAAATTTTACCATTGTTTGCATTGTTTGTATAAATTAAATGATAAAAATGACAGCTCCAAACTGTCATTCAAAAAGAGTTGACACCTGTCAAAAATAATAACCTCTACGAGCAACTAACTCTTCCTTCAATCCCATTCATGCACATTATAGTATTGCTTGTATCACCTCACACATGTTCCCCATGTTAGTGCCTGTATCGTTCGGGGTTCATTTGGGGTCTCCATTTTGCATTCTCTTCCTGAAATGTGAAATCGATCAGGTGACACCTTCGCCTATCGGGGCTAATAATAATTCTACAGTCAGCATGAAGTTAAACAGTACTTATCTCTAACGCACGGTGAGGCATTTAGATTGTGACCAACCAGCGGCAAAGATCCCTTTCCCGATCACGGTGGACATGGGAGATTACAGGAAGCCGCTTATCGGGTATGCACGAAAGCACTAAAAAGAGTGCTCGGTGAGTGCTTATATGGCTGGGGCAGGACACTTTTGCCATGAGCTAAAGCCGGGCCTTGCTCCTGGTGCGGCCGCAAACACGCTCTGGAACTCCTCTGATAAGCCTTACCCACGGTGGAGGAGATGGTAGATAGCATGAATCACTGTGACAAATATGGGTGCACTTCAGCAGCGTGGTGTAGAATAGTTTCACCATAAGATTTTATTATGTATTAGTAACAAACATTACCAAATCTTAGGTTAGGTGGTTCGCAGGGTATTCAAAGAATTAAGCGTCCAGGTGTGTAACTGTTCATTTCACTGTTGGGTTCTAGTGAACGTGTCATTACTATTGCTGACTCCTTTAAATCATGCATTACACCTTCCACATGGGAGAGTATTCTGTTTGCAGGGCGAAAAAAATGCACACGTGGTGCACTGGACGGATGGATATCCACGCCGTACTGCTGGAGAATCAAGAACTGGGCTAACGGCTCGTTCCCACGCTATCGCACATCGTTGGCCGGTGGCCAGCTGGCCGACCTTGTACGGGATGGGACGCAAAAATATTACGCCAATATTCCCACAAGAGCCCTCGCCTTCGCGGAGGTTCAATAATTCATGTCCGCACCAGTTGGCCAGCGGCTGGTACTTGCACAAAACATAGCAAAAAAAATCCGCAACCCCAAAACAAACCCAAGGTCCGGCACGAAAGCGATTTGCAAAGTTTTATTGCTTATACGTAATCAAAAGAATCCACTTGCTATCTAAACCGAGTTATATTGGGCAATGTCAAAGGCTGGACAATGAGTTGCTTTAAATTGAGTTTATAACTTCCTTGTATCGCTTATCGCAGGAGGAATTATCGATGCACCACTGGTAAGGGGGGCCAGGTGTCGGTATCTGGGCGCACTATCGTACGTTACACATATAGTTGCTTGCTGTGTTGTCTTATCGATATCGTTAAACTGATGTTCTCACATCCGGGGTCTTTAAAGGGGAATTCATTATTATGCGAAGTACAATAAAAAAAGAAGAACAAACGATTAGGTTCTCGTGTATTTGACACTTCCTTGCCTCTCTATCGATGCAACACAATTCTAAGACGCCAAATCCTATCGCACGTTTTCGATGGAGCATCAAATTTCCTTTTCTTAATGGATTACAGTACGGATCATTAACTCCAGACAATCACGGGCGCAACGCAACGCTCGTGTGACGCCGGGCTCGTTGGGCAGTGCTATCGGAAGGAAGCATGTGAAGCTGACAGCTCCAATCAACAGGATCAATTATCCTTCATCCTCGGCCTCAACCGAGACACGTGCGCTCGTGTTCAGACAGATAGGATGTGCCGGAATGGAACGTTTTCGTAAGCAGGCCTTGCCTGAGGTTATTCGATTCGGTTGCTAGTGTACCAACCAACAGCAGCAGACATCGATAGTACATAGTAGCCGCCTCCGACGGGCTGTCACGAAAGCGCTTCTCGTTTTCTCTTCCCTCCCCAACCCGTTTCTATCATACTGCAGCTAAACAAAGCACACAAACACACACACTACTTCACACTAGCGATGCCAGTTTTGGTTCCGTTGATTCTAAAACCGAACCTATTGAAAAGCTTCAGTCGTGACACGGGAAGAACGAGCAGCACACGATCGGTGGTGCCCAAAGCGAAAGAAAATGATGCTTTTATGCTCGTCGGAAAATCGTTACCGAAAGCCGTAACAACTACAACAACAAGGTAGGAATCCAACAAACAATCGAACGAACCTCAACCCTCCTTCTCGCCACAAAAAAAAAAATAGCACAACTCTCTAACGACCTTGAGGTTCTTGTGGAGCGGTTTTTTTTTTGGTGTTTTGTTATCGGTTTATGTCGGTTTTCCATCGCCATATCCAAAAGCTTACACGCGGCGTGCTGCGGCTGCTGCTGCTGGCTGGCTGGGGATGGCTGACTGTTTGAACAAATGCCAACAAACAAAAACCGGCGCAAAGGGCTGCCAGCCTGGCTGCCTGCCGCGCAACCATTATGGCTGGGAAAAATATCATGCGGCAAATAGGAACCGGGCACACAGCAATTTGTGACTGTGAGACGCACACATACACACACACACCAACACACAAAATCGGTTGAATGTTGGGGTTTTTTTTTCGCGGTGGAAAATTCGCACGAGCCACGGCACCATATGGTGACAGGCGTGAAGGCCAGCTGTTTGCCACACCATTTTTGGGCATTAGTTTGTTCAAAGGCAGTTATAGCACGATTTCTAAAATGAACGATTCCGGTGTATACAACGACAAAAAAATGGATTCAAACAATACAAAATATACAAACGATCGTTTGTTGAACGTGCTATGTGCATTCTACATAATAAATCTACAGTACAGTTGTGTTGATCGCATTGCTTTACATAACGGACAACGGAAGTTCAAATCTTTGCTAGGGAGCTTTTCAAAATGGAAACAAGATTTCGATGCATGCTACTTTCTTAACTTGCAAATCCACAACTAAACAAATGCAGAATAAGGTTGAAAAAAGTCTTAAAATGGTTGGACACAAGAATCGAATAAGAAAGACACGGTTTCGTAGTTCATCGACCCTCATACACGGCGTCAATGCGTTCAACGTACTTCGAGTTCGGCAAATGCGGATGTTTTGATCGATTTGTTACGGATGAAACACACATTTACCGCAACCATCGTTTCGCGCACACAAAAAGGAAACGTTACTTTTGGGAAGTCAAAAAAAGTTGCATTCTAATACCTTTCCTCTGGTCAGCATTCGCACTAACGACAGCCAATAAATGGTAGATAAATAGTAACACCGGACAGAAATCCAACCAGGCTGTGTGATGATCAACGGGGCGTGTGAAGATCACCTCGACTACGCCACATATCATCATCATCATCAAAGATCGAATAAAGCACGAATAATCCGAACCCCGTTAAACCATGAAACGAAGGCGGTACAAGGCACGGTGGGCACGGGGAAAACCGACCTGAACGTCAAAAAGCCAGCGGATCAGACATCCGAGTGCCGGAAAAAGTCGTAGCCGCAGCAGTAGTTGGCAATAAAAATGAAATTTTTATTCTTCAACCTCAACGGTAGAGAAGAAACCTCCAACGTTACGGTACACGCCGGCGTACCGGCGAGGAGCGAAAAATGTGAAAAATGTGCCGCCAAAAGACACAAAAGGCGAACACAAAAAAAAAAGAAAAAGAAAAACCGTCTCAGAGTATACCCACATTTACGATCGTGCTGGAGCTGTATCACAACGGTGCAGAACAGAGATTATGGGGCCCCTTGAAGTGGGTAAGAAAACCCCCTAATTGGACGTGATTTAAGTCCACTCCCTCCCGGGTATGGTGCCGCGACTTTCGGTAGCAAAAATATTAATGCCCCCGACCTACACCGACCAAGGTAACCGTGAAAAGAAAAGAATTGTCGTTTTTATGTACGCGCCGCTCTTTATGGCCGTTTTTCGGGAGGAGAAGAAACCTTCTGGGTGGATTCTACATTGTTCCGGCTAAGGAAAACGGAATGGCCATTTGCCACAAGGTGAAAAAGGAAACGGAAGAAGATACAAGTTCAGCTATTTTTCAGCTCCCGTAAGCAAGGAATAATGTGAACCTCTCTTTCCACCACCGGCCAAAGTCTGGAAATCGAAAACTCGAAAGGTCACTGTTTCGTCCAGCTATCCAAATTGTGGGAGCAATGTGAAGACCCAATAAAACATAAATTTATTGGATATAACGCATCGGGACAATATGAGTTTCTTGTCTGTTTAAATCGGTTCCGTTTAGGCAATAAATTAAGCTAACTGGATAATGATTGGAACATTCGAGATTCTAACACTATACTAACTATTCGTTCCCATGTTTGCATTTTTTTTGTCACGCCCTGTGTGAGAGCTTGCCAAAAACCAAAATAAAAAAACCCTGTCAAAAGAGCATATCTCAGCACACAAACATCAGCAAAAATAGCGCACTCACAACAAAGAACATAGACCCTCCCACTACGTACACCACCCTGGGAAAAGTTCTTTCTCAGCAGGTATACCGTCGTGTGCCACAAACACGCACACGCACAATGTTGGGAGAATTGTTCTTTTGTGTGACCGAAGCCCATTCCGCGGACACGATTGTGCGTGTGCGGCTATGTGAACGCAATACTTCGTTTCATCACAAGGCGATCCTGCACCGCTGCTCTACAAGACACCGCCTGGTGTGACTCATTAGGAAAAAAAAGGGCAAGAGCGAGTTGCGTGCGCAAGGGTACCACATTTTACCACCCCCTCCCAGAATTAACGCCAGTTTTGACGATGAAGGTCAACGTTTTAATCGTATGCAAAGCTTGCGTAATCCGTGCGATATGTCATGATTAAGGGCTATTTTGCGCTACAACATTGAGAGCATCGAGTGAAGCTGGAGTTACAATGCAGCGAGCAGAGCTTATTGCGTTGCAGTTGTGAATCACTTTACGGCATACATTGTTGGTAGTTTTCTCTGAGATAAATAATTAAAAGATGAATATTTTATCCAATTGTTACTACTGGGGATTACTATGAAGCATGTAAATTGGTGTGTTTAGAGTATAAAAAGCTGTACGTTGAAAGAACTGCATGAAAGTATTTCTACACGCATTGCCCTTTTTGAAATTATTTGACATATTCCGAGAAGAAATATGACACATCCTGTATCATAAAAAAACGATTAATTTGAATGTGTCCATAACACCTCCTGCCATTTCTTCAGCCATCACTCAATCGGTGATCTTTAAGGTCGCGTACAAATGGCACCAGCCGGTGACGGGAACTACTTTCCCCCGGTGCGTTGGGGGAGGGGGTTGTGCGAACCCCTAAGTAAATCACTCAATATTCATTGAGCATTCGGTGAGCAGTGAGTCATGACCACTTGGCGAGTTTTGAGCGTCCGGCGATGACAAAACCCTCTTCGCACCGGTGACTCATCCTGGGAGGTGACGAAAATTGGACCTCCAAAAGATGCAGGTGAAGTTCACAAGTGGCTGTAAATGCTCTTGAAAGAAGCACAACATCCGATATCTCAAGTTAGCTTGTGTTTGCAGAAACAACAGCGATGAGACACTTTAACGTACGTCTGCTAACCTCACTTTCACGTGCGTGTGCCATTTTTTTTTTGTCCTTCTTCTGTCCACCACTACACTCCACTGTGGGTGTATTGTTTCGGTGCGCGGCTTGCCGCATTTAGTCGCCGCTTTCACGCGTTCGTACACTACACTCTTACGGGGTTGGCTGGCTTACTTTCGCCTTTTGTGCGAGGGTTGGCGAAGAGGGTGGAATTTTTTTTTATTACTGCCGCACACGAGGTGGCACATATTGACGATTGCGCAAAAAAAATCATATTACCGTCAAAATCCGGGTTCCACACAAACACCGATTCCCTAAATGAGTCATCCGCAGAGGAGCGATGAACTCTCCATCGAATCTTAACATTAATCTAAGGAAGCAGAATCGCAGCGTGTATTAGAAGATGGTGGGGAAGCGCTAGTGTTACACTTAAGTTTTAATTAAAATTCACTTTTTTCTGCAACGCACTTTCAATTCACTTTCCAAAACGCGCCGATTAAATCAAACTAACCTTTGGTAAACAGATACTGCACCGCTCACTTCTCACCACCACTACACGGACCGTTTGTTTACGTGATTTTTTGCTTTCTATACACGCAATGATTCATCGATGAAACGCTTTCCATTGCCCGATTTTCCGGCACACGCGGTTGGAAAACTCGTAAACCACACCACGCATCCCCAAGCGTTCGGCCCCGGTATGGCTGACACTTTCTCACCCGGTCGCTGGAGAAACACTAATAATTCCCCACGTTTTTGCACCACTGCAATGCACCACACCAACGGTACCAGAAGTTCCGTCTCAAACCACACTGGCACACGGGTGAACTGTCACACGCAGCGGAACCACAAAATCGACCCAAGAGTCCAACAAAAAAAAAATCCCTTCAGGGAGTTTCCATCAGATTGCAGCGTTTGCTTTGATCGATTTTTATTTCGCCTTTTCAAACTCACAAATATTTTACCCCAGAACAAATCAGCTGACACGAAAACGCTAACGACACCCGCGGCACCAACCGACAGAAAGCACACATCCGCGATACGACAAACGGCAGCGTGTACAGACCCGGTGAAGTATTCGTTCGTAACTGAGAGTGAGCGCGTGCCGTGAGACGTTCCGCAGGGTAGCTGAAGGGTTTTTTTTTTTCGTTACTCTCTATTCCCAACTCTGCCCCCTCGCCTGGAGGAGATTATGTTTTGTTTTGCCACAAACACACACGTTTCGCAAAAGAAAAACAAAACAACCCACGGAGAAGGGGATGAATTCAGCCACTGCTCACTAGTGCTCAGCCGTAGTGAGTTGAGAGCACACGGATGTGAGCTGTAGCTGAGCAAAAAACTGCTCCCACTTCAGAGGAAGTTGTATGCTCTCGTGGATACTACACTCAGCCCCACTCACGGCACCACCGGTTCTGCTCTCGGAAGAGCTTTCGTAGTCACTAGAGAGCTTTCGGGAGAAATCAATTTTTGCCGCACAATTTGCGTGAAGATGTTTTGAAGCAAGCTGTTTTGATTTGTGAACTCCCGCCGTCCTGGTGACATTTGGCACGCGTAGAACTGTATATGGAGACGCATGGTGCGGTGTGGGTTTTTAAAGGTTTCGATTACCTGTATTGAAAAGTAATGCTTTAACCTTCAAATCAACCCAAATAAATCATAATAGGGTTTGTTACTACAGTTATTATAAAAAAAATAGTTAAACAATTTCTATGATATTACGCAATTTGTGTTTTTCTTTATCTTACTCGCCATGGCAAATCGAAGTAGACTTTACGTTGCTCTCCACCCTGTCCACACACCATCAATAAGTTGCATTACACGTAAAACTTACCTATAAACGAATAAGTGAGAGAGAGAGAGAGAGAGAGAGAGAGAGAGAAAACAATCAATTAATATCATAGTGTAAGGTCGTTGATATTAGAAAATGAAGCTTCTATTTTTGCATAATTTACGCATCAGTCTGAAAGCACACAATTTCATATTCTCAAGCTGGCTCATGACTAATTACTGGACGCATCGAGCAAGTAACGGAACCGACCACTACCAATAGGCACGTACAAAACATATTTCCTAATTTGTAAAGTAACACACCCGCGATTGTCACCATGCCGCACCGACGACGGAGAGCAGAGGAACACTAGAGATTAATAAACCGACAAAGTCGTACAGCGATGAAGTTCCCTCACGGAATTCCTCTGACTCCCGCAGACGCACAGACCCACCGAGAACAACAACATTGTTGCTTCGTTCCGTTAAACTTCTCTCCACTCGATTGGAAGTAATGCGCCGCAACAGTAGGCGGTGACAGCACCGAGCGACCCTCCGGTTGCCAGTCAAAATTCGATGGAAAAAGTAGAACCACCAAGCTGGATACTGTCAAGGGCAGAAGGCGAAAGAGGCACAAAACGAACCGATTAGTCTGTGAAACGAACAGAACCTTCTGCAGACCAGAGTGATGGAGGAGAAAAGACGGTTCCACCAACATAGCACGAATTTCTTACTTGCTAGTCGTCGGCAAACGTTGACCTTACCTTCGCCGCGTGTGTCCATGTGCCGAAAAGTTCTCGCGCTTGTGGAAAGCTTTCGCAGCAGGGATTTCTTCGTAAGTCGAGGAACCGAATTACAGGTTCGCTTTTACCTGCACTTTGAATGTCTGGTATAATTGTCTTCCTTTTCTTCTATTGCTTAAAAATAAAAACAATAGTTGGAAAGGTCGGAGAGAGAGAAAAGGAATCCATCTAGACATGTCAGCCATTTTAACTGACGTTACTGGTATACCACAAGTGTCAGGAGAACGTCGACATCTGACAGGTTTTGTCAGCGTTGACAAATTTGACGGACGTTTGCCTAGTGATGACTCGGTGAAACGATATAATAAATTAACTTATTAACTTAATGTAATAAAAAAAGAAACTAATGCTGAATGTTGTGGGATACGTTGTTCAGCAATTAATTACGTGCACTGTATATTTCATCACAAATGTCCAACACAATCCGTCACCCCCGACGATGATGACGGCAACATCGTAATTGTACTTCGATGTTACGGTTGCGCTCGATTTGCATAATGTCGACATGGAACCATGACCGCTGACGGCAGCTACTGCAAAGAACGTTTCCATTCCGTCCCCTTTCCCTAATACAATGGTGGAAGGAGCAGCAAAAGAATCACTCGATAGTCGGGGTGATGGAATCGACTTCTTCCCGCTTTACCACCACCCCCATCCGTTTGGACGTTGCGTCGGACGGGTCGTGGAAGTAAGGCGCAATTAAACTTTCAAATCGGAGACCAATCTAAATAAAAGTCGAGCGTTTGGTTGGCGGCACATGCACATGCCCCGACGATGACCGCACTCGCACCGAAGTTTGCCTTAGTCGAAGGGAGTTCGGTTGGCGTTGCCCTACACATGGGGGTACCCTATGTACTTTGGTTTTTCGGTCAAGACTCAGGGCCGAGATGGTGGTGGTGCCAGCCGTTGGCGTAAATAGTTACAGTACAAACACCTGATTCGGCGTACGGTGGAGAAATGGGGAACTGTTTGTACATGAGATTAGATTTTTGGAGTCAAACCAAGAAGCACCAAGGAAGGTGAACTGGAAGTAGAATTAATTTACAGTGAACGTTGACCGCCGACAAGAATGAGAACTGGGTTTTTAGGGCAAACTATGGTGCGTGAGTGTAGGACACGGTAGGCACATTTGTAGGTAAACAGAATTTAGAATGGCCTATCGATTACTTTGTAGAAGCGCTTGAGCGATTGGAAATTTACAGCATTTGAGTTCCTGTTGTAGTTCTGAAGTCTGTGGAGGTGTTTTTGGGATTTAAAAATTGATGATATAGATTTGGCAAATAGATGTCAATCCAACAAGACTCGAGCAATACAATATCTAAATTTCGTTCATAGGGTAATTATAAATAGTGACCTACGCATTGTATATTTCCCTATAAAGACCCAATGCCAACACCAAGTCACCGTGCGTCTGAGTGCGTCATTGGACGTAGTTGGACGATGTTGACCTAGAGTAGGCGAGAAAATGCCCCACACTTTGTGTAATCAAAACTTGCCTACTCGATCGCACAGTACTGGTGAAGACAACTAATGCCAGAACTTACACAAAGCGGCCCACTCTCGTCGTTCTGCACCTGGCGGCACCAAACAGCACACCAGCGCCAACGGCAGCAGTTTGAATAAGCAAAGAAAGTAGAGTGTAGAAGATCCACAAAAAATAGAACAAACATCACCATCGTACGAGCGAGATACGAGAAGTGAAACGATCGAGGTTATGCAAACGTCGAACGCCAAACGCGAAAGGAACCATAGTTTTGGATTGTGCTTGCGTGTGTGTGTGTGTGTGTGTGTGTGTATGGACAAGGTGTAGAGCTTGGAGGTTGGATGATGGCAAGTTTTCCTAGTGATGATGCTCGCCCGCACGGAGTGTCGAAAGCGTACTGTTGCATCACCACCCACCTAGCCAACCGCGACGCGGCATATCTTTGGTGTGCGGTTCGTGAGCCTTAATCAAACAGGCACACTTTTTCGATTGTTTGGCAAGCGTGCGGACGATGGGGAGGAAGTAAGAACAATGTCACTGGTCAGTTGGACGTGTGCAATATCTGCTGCTCTCGGTGAACTCACCTTCTGCTATCTCAACGATGACTCGATTGTCATGGGTCATCGTGGGTTTTTGGGGTGGCTAACACGGTTTAATGTTTGGACAGCCGGTGTGTGTGTGCGTCAACGCACACAATGACCGGTGCGCACGGAAGCGAAAGGGAATGATGTCAACTGGGGCTTCTGGAACAGGTGGACATCATCGCTTCGTGCAAGATTCATGGCAAACAAAGACCGCAGTGTCCACACTTCACAGAAGTTCGTCATCCCTAGCTCTCTCATTCACACAATCCGACCCGAAAATGGTAGCTTCAGTGGCAACCCTTTTGTTAGATGTCTCGCTCAACATGCGAATACTACACGAAAATGCAAATCACGGCTAAGGTGACCGCATTGAGCACCTTCAGGAGCACCTTATGGTGACAAAACACCTCGAACACGTTGTTACCCTCCTCTTCTCCTTGGTCCATTTGAATGCTAATCCATGGCGGTAGCTTTTAAGCAGGTTCGAAGTCGGTAAATCGGTTGCCGATTGTTTGATCTTGAAAATAGCGTGTACAGCAGGTTGTGTGCGAAGCGTACGTGCGTTTTTTTTTGCTTGACAACCCGTACCCCAAAGCTTCTTCCCTTCGCTCAGCAACAATTAGCGACTGCGTGATGCAACAACGGGAACAATTAGACGAAAGCATTAGCTACTTCCGACATAAAAGGGTTTGTCACGACTGTATGAAGCTACATGGCAAGTCACCTTGAACCGTGAAGCAGTGGACGATTTTTTCCGGTAGAGGGCACTTTAAGCATTAATAACCGAAGTCGAGGTTAGTAAGACGTGGTAAATAATGGAAGTTTAAAAAACACCTTAAGTAAATTTAAATGTTTGTAGATGTTTAATTTTGACCAATACAGTCAGAATTTTATTAATCAATAGTCATTTACTTAAAAACATCGTACGAGATGCAGTTTAACTAGAACCCAAGTTAAAGTGATGTCACCCATCGTAATTCCACCACCTATGTAGTTTCGTTAACTTGATTGGCGTTAGACGACACGCAACGACGAACAAGGCGTGACACAAACTTCAATTTCATGCGCATTTCAAAGGCAATATAACTTGGGATGTCCGCATGCAATATTGCCCACCTCCTGCCCCTTTCGGTCACGGAGAGCTTCTTCGTGTGGTTGCATTTATGCGTTCTTATGCTTATTTATGCTTATCACATGATCCAAAATATTGGGAAAATATTTGCGTTACAAACTCCAGCACTCCTCAAAGGGATTGAGAAATGAACTTTGCCTTCTGCGTACTTCACGGGGCAGCAATTTTTTTACAATCGAAACCGCCAGACGCACACCACAGGCTACAGATTCCGTCCGATTTGATGCGTGTAATTTTTTGCCTCTTCCAATTCGATTGATGTGCACAGCGTTTGCTGGTAGATGCAATAAAAATCGTACAAAAAACACGCACACACACCCCAAGAGTTCAAACCACCACCCGGATCCGTCCCCCCGGGGAGTCGGAAAGAAAACCCCCGAAAACGATGGGATGGTCGATGTTGTAAAATCTCGATCCAACAATCAATAAACAACCGCCCAGCCGTTGTGCCGTATGCGCAACACACGAGGAAAATCCGCTTCAAAGAAGAGAGGAACCAAGCAAGAAAAAAAAGTGTTATTATTTTGCCTCCTACCAGATGTCGTCACAGACCGCTCGACGGCTGCGACGGGGCGACGGCGGGGGTGGCGATTGCATTCGGGGCAAGTTCGACCAGATGGGGTGCACGCAGCGCCCGTTCGAGTGTGCTGGAAATTGGAGCATCATGTGTAGAAATTCCCTTTTTATTGGCATACACACATCATCGAAGCTGGGCGGAGAAAAGGGTGCAACAAGAATGAGCCTTTGAAAATTTGGTAAGATAATAACATACTATTTTCCTGTCATATTGTGCCGGTTGCTTCGGTAGGGCGAGTGGTTGCAAGATTCACTTCCACTGGTTGAGGAGAGGCCAGATCGTTGATGGAACCGGAAGTGGGAGAGCAGAGAAATTTGCCGGTATTAAAAAAAAAGAAACTGATGCCGTTTATGGCATCCTTCCGGTGGATGTTGTGATTCCAGTCCCCTTCGTCTGGAGCGGGAGCGAAATGAATTCTTCAAATATTGACATGATTGTAAGGTTTGTTTTGGGTGTAGGGAACACGTGATTCAAACTGCTAGACGAAGCTATGTTGCCGTGCTCCAACCAAATGTGGCACACGATGTGACCGGTGATATCGTTGATAAACAGAGCATGACGAAACGGATGTGTTGATGAATCAATCGTGCTTGGTGTGTGTAGAAGCATTTTTTGAAAAGTTGATTTTCAAAATATTTTTAAACTTTGAATACTGTGCCAAAGCATGCAAAATGCGCTAATGCAATTCTAGATTGGTGGAAATAATAATGCATTCACAATATTTGAATGTCTAACTTTTTTTGCTATAAAATTATATCTCCTAACTTTAAATTTCAGATCACTAGCGCCATCTATGATATGGAATAATTGAGATCAGCTTGAAGTGCTAGTAAATCCGTAATAGTAAATGAGATATTTAGCCGCTTTGTTGTAAATTCGTAATTCTTACCATTACTTCCTGCCTATACACGTGGCACGTGCCCCCCAGGTACCGCCTAATAGCATATATCAAAAGGTTCTTTCTTTCGTCTGCTCAAATTACCCATTGTCAATGGATCACTCCTCTCCCTCTGCGGATGAGTGATGACGACAATCGGCCGGGCACGGCCACGAGAGATGATGATGCCGACACCGCTGTGCCATTGGGGTTCGTTTGTCGGCGATCGAAATTGCTACTGTTGCGGTGATCCCGCTTGCGCCGCCGCTTGCACAACGCGAGCTCGCTTGAGGGAGGTGGTAGGTGCATATATGCGCGATTATGCAATGGCTCCAAGAGCACGACGATTTGAGCCAACAGCTGTGCCGCATCGGACTCGGACATCATCACGGCATTATGTCCCCCTTCATGTGCAGTAGTCAATGTGGTCTATTCATCATCCTAACCTCGGAGTCTCGATGCATTCACTGCGGTTCGGTGTGTCTGAGAGCGTGAGCGTTGATGGTTATGAGATTTGCATAGACCAGGGCACCCGGATGCAGGAGGTGTCAACCCCGTCGGGGGCGTATGGAGAGTAGGGAGTAAATGGAATTATTAGTACGTAAACCGCTACCTCCTGAAAGTGGCGTGCTCGCACACCTCCACCATATCATTATTACCCACCCGCAATCACACTAACACTCCTCTCTTCTCCGCGCTAGTAATGCCCGGTTTTTTGAATAAAACGAAAGCGAAAAATGCTGCGATTTACACCCCGGGTGTGTGCTCTCGCCTGAGACGGCTGCTCAGCCACTGCCCCTGGCCTGTTATCGTAGATACGTTACGCCGTGTAACGGAGTGGCGCCATAAGTCTAGGAGTTGGACCGTTTTTTTTTTCTACCCTTCCTTTCGCGCGGCGCGTGTGCTACCATTTTGTGAGACTAACACGTATCCGTTCCCTTCTTTCGTTGCTCTTCGCACCGTATCGTGATGCCGCTCGCTCGCCAGATGGCGTGCGATTGATAAGCATCACATATGAGCGATTAAGTAACAGGCGGGTGCTTCAACGGTTCGAGAGAAGCGCGGCGCGCAACGAACGCGCAAGCACCGCATGAGGGAGTTTTGGACTTCTCGTAACTACCACCATCGCCCCCGTTAGACGGAATCCGTCCCATCCGGTTTGTTTCATGCCTTCACAGAAGCTTTACAGCAGGCTTGTCTAGCGCAGCTCACTGTTGCTGTCAACTAGAACTTCAATAATTGCATTGGGAGAGAAAAACCATCTCGAGCACGAGAACGTGTATCACTACAGGCATATTAACACATGCACCACATGCCACCACAGCAGCATGTGTCCATCGACACATGGGTAGGAAAATCCCAAGCAAAACATTCCAGTACTGGCGGCGTCGATCTAATGCATCGAAATTTGCATTGGAGCGTGCTGTCCATAATCTACTACCGCACGAAGGCGCCATCTAGTTAGCACGCACCGAAGCGCGACTCGTCTTGATTTGCTACCGGATAGTTCATCATCATCATCATCCTTATGTCGGAGATGTCAATCCGATGCCGAACGGTCGATATAGATCTTGGCGCCCGGCAATTATGGAAAATGTGTGCTTTTTTCAGTCCGTTTGGTTGAAGTTGTTACGAAGAATTTTAGTCACTTTCACATGGACTAGTTGATTAAACTTCCAATTCAAATATCTTTCCAATAAAATTCATAGTAAACATCATACTTTACAGCTCGATAACGCCATCTGTAGGAAAATTAAATTATTATTGGAAGCAGCACCATATTGCATAACAACAAACCCACAAGATAGCATTGAAGAAATTTAGAATCAATTTTCAACTCGTATAGTTCACCGCAAAGCACGTGTGCGCTGGTTGAAGTTCATCAGCCACAACCACCCTGTTTCACCGCATTATTAATCAACAGTCAATAATTTCCACCCGATTTGCCATTTTAGTTACACCGGTGTGCCAAACAACGCAGCCGCAAAGGCCAAAACTTCGGTTGCCAAAAGTAAATGGCAACACACAGCACAGTGTTCCGCAGCCCATACCGCACTTGTGTAGAACACACGTGTACGCAAAAACCCTCCACTGTAAAATGGCATCCAACGACCGTTTTGCTACTTATCGATTTACGCCGACCGGAACTGTAAAGGTGAAGGTGTGCAGAAAGTGGAAACAAAAATAGAGAAAAACACCAAACAACGACAGCATCGTTGAAGCAAACTACACGGAGCCCCGCATACTGGGGAAGGCCTTATAAACATAAAACAGGATTATCATAACGCGAAGTGTATCGCGGTGCCAGGATGGGGGCTGTGCTAGTGGTGTAATGGGGTTACCCAGAAATGGGAAATGCAGCATACGCTATGGAAGGTCACATGCTGCAGTTGTAACCCCACAACGGTCGCAAACTGGACCCACACCCATTGGTGCACATGTGCACAGAACACTGAACTCTGCGGGACTACTGCGGGAAAATGGACCAAATTCACATACACGATGTTGTCGCTATTATATGTGACCTGCTGCAACCGTGTATGAACCCACTAAAATGTGAGGCACATTTAAATAAGTGACGTGAAGCGAGAAATTGGAGAAAGATGCTTTCGTTCCGGAGTGTCATGTGTGGATGATTAAGTTAAATTCGATAGAGAATTGTTACACAAAACAACGGATGCAACCAGCAGGAGCAGGTGATTGTGTGTGACGATAGCAAAAGGGTGACATAACGAAAGGACAAATAACTGTCCTCTGTGTGTGCGAGCGTGTCCTTGTGGCTATGGTAATCACCCGGAAGCGATATGCATTAAAAGTGGCCGTTGTTCTATTCGCTCGCAGTCTGCTTTACCCTTGCCTCTGTCGCTGGTTTCAACGCTGCGAAAAAAAACATGCACAAAAACAGAGCTGCAACATGGTGGAAAGATAAATAAAGAACAGACCAGTGGACCAGCATAAAAAGCTACGAAATATGTCAGCTGTACAAACCAGAAAAAAATGGAACACATAGAACAAACCCGTTGGATCGAAATGAAAGGGGTTTGAAAAAGATAATTTGTAGAACAAAAAATAACAATTTTAAAACCTTAAAGCTTCTATAGCTAACTTTTTATAGAAGGTTTATAAAAAAGCATGGAAATTATTTTTCCATCTTAACAAACTGATAAAATACAAGTGAAAATCTTGAACTAATCAAATGAAATAATGTGACGAAAAAATGGGGTTATTTTTATGTAGCACGAAATAAAAAAATATATACTTATTTAGCTCGTGAAAGCAATCAAAACACTAGAACACTTGACCCAACCCATGCACATTGTTTTGTGGACCAATCCCCTACGGACCCCACCAGCAGCGAGCAGTTCGCTTCCGTGTGTGGGAAGTGCCATCAGACGCATTTACGCGTGCTTCCGGTAGAAAGAAAGTACGCGTACGCAGGCCCAATTGCTGCCGGCACCGACAACATCGCACTATATCCACCCAGAGTCAGGGGATGGTTGATGGAAAGTACTCAGGGAACCTTGTTGACCTCCATAATTGGAGGTTTTTTGAAGAAGGGTGAGTGTCCAATTTTGAAAGGAACGGTGAACTTCTCGTGCTGGGCACTGGTGTTAGTTTTTGGCATTTTCGACTTCGTTGTTCAGCACTTCTTCTTGCACTTTCGTTCGATCAATTTTCAAGTGCAGTAGCCGGTGAAGCGTAAGTGGTGTTGGAAAGAAGAAATAGGTAGAAAAGTGAAAACGCCGTCTCAAAAGGTCATCGCTAAAACATGCTCCACCACACGGTGGGTGTTGAAAAGGAGTGCACACTCAGGTGGTAACGGATAAAATAGTGCCCTCCCCGTACGGTTCGGTGGGTTTTTAAGATTGACCTATTTGAACACGGCGAACACACACGACGCACTCGCGTTGTGCCGTAAAACCCTATTCCGCATCATCTACTGGCGCCCTTTCTCTCGGGCACTCTTTCTCGTTGGCGATGATGGTGGGGGTGGTGCAGAGTTGAAAGGTGTGGGCCCTATATTTACCGCTAAATGCTGCAACCCACCCACCCACCTAGCCGAACAGAATAATCAAGCTCGCTCAAAACGCGAACCCACCTCTCTCGCGTAATCCACGTGAGTGTGAGTGTTGATGTAAGCAGATATATTTGCATTTTAAATTAATGTTCGTACGCACTTTTTCCCTTCCATTGCTGTTTGTGTGTTGGACCACCTTGCTTCACCCCGTGTGAGGGGACGCGGGGAGTTGCCGTTGGATTTGAGCGGTATCGTTCTAGCTACCCGTTGATTTCCCACCAAGCGTAAACAAACAAATTGAGCAAATTTTTACGCTCGTTTATCGCTACTATCGCCGCTAGGGTAAGCGCGCGAAATGCGTCTCGCGATCGGTGCACAATGTGAAAAACATAATATTTATCTCCATCAACAAAGTAGCCAACTTTCCGGAAGGTGAATGCGCAAGCGTAAACAGTAAACGCAGGGAAAAAAGTTACCGTAAAATGGTAGAAAGTGCAATTGTGACTGAAATTCCACAAAGGATATCAAATTGCGTATACTATCAACATTAGATTATAGCATCGTTTATAGTAACTTTACCCAATACTCAAACCCGTAAAACAATGTCAAAATACTCTGGATTATAATGAATAGCTTATCATTAGTGCAGCGTTACGTACAGTTACGTCATTACTATGCAGCATACAGGCTTCCAAAACGTCACAAGACTGAGTAAAAATTGACAATAATAAATTAGATTACCCTTACAGCCATTTTCACCAACCTACCATTTGCAGAAAGGAAAAGATTTAAAATATAATTCCTGTAAACCGCCCAAAACCAGGTGAAGGTCTCCGGTACGGTTGCATTTATCGTTTCCTGGGCAACCTCTTTGGAGTTAATGTTCCACCATGCCGTTAAGAAATCCCACCAAAAACCATCCGTTTCTTGTTTCTGGTTCACCTCATGCGTCACCGGCCAACCAACCAGAATCGTATTTGCATATGGCATTGGGCCACACGGGTGACTCTCGAACAGTCCCGCGTTAGTTGCGTCGTCACATCGCTGTTGTGGTGCCCGCCCATCGCTCCATTTATCCGCGTGTCATGTCGCGTGATTAGTTGATGTTTATAGCTAAGCCGAAGTAGTTACTAATGCGAGAAAATAGCCGCTCGAATGGAGGTGGTGATTTTAGCACATCGGCCACTTCCCGCTGGGAGTGGAACCAACAAATCTTTCTCAAGGTCACACGCGACCTTCATAGCCATCGTCACATACGCCACGGCGCCTAAGATTGACGGGGTGCGAATTTCTATCGACCATCGTTTATCACCGTACTTATCGCGCGTCACACATTCCCGAGAAACAAAACATCCAAGAACTGCTATAAATAGAAGCAATTCAGAATTGCTATCCAGTGGGGGATGGTCCGTAATACAACCGCATCTTGATTGGTTTGACATTCAGCAGCGTTGGCTGCTGATCGTGCGCACACTGAACGATCACACTTTAATCATCATGCACTCTACTGATGTTCCAATAGGTGGGCAGAAGCGGCAGGCTGATTTTGACGATCCAACCGAGCATGAACAAAATAATCATCGATGATTAGCGAGTAGAAACGTTCCTTGGCGTTTCCATATGAACCGGCGTAGGGAGGAAAAATTCACGTTGATGTACTATTTCCAACCTTTAGACAGTGGGGAAATGTCATACGGCGTGTGGTTTGGCGATATTGACATCATTTGCTTTCGCGCATCTGTCAAAAGCAATAAATCATTGCCATTTGACGCTAGATGGCGCTAGTGATTGTAGTTCCAATAGCAATTCACGAGGAGGGAGCCACTCTTCATTCGAAGGAAGGAGTGAGTATGTCGAGACATGCCGTTTTAAAGACATACAAAAGTGAACCAGAACCTAGACCTAGACATTCGCAATACCCTGCCTCAACCAATACTATTGAGTGTAAAAAGAAAAAAGCACTTTTCACCTCGCAAACCATCTCGCATTGTGAGCCACTGCGTTCATCACACGATATGACCTTTCGAGCGTACTGCCGTCGCTGCTCGTTGGCGCGTTTTGATGAATATTTTTGTGCTCTCATGTTTTTTATGGTCACCGGGCTGTAGGGTGCTAGTCGCTTCAATGGCCGCTCTTTCAAGGGGTGGATGACATTTGTTTCGTTGCCGTATGGGTGTGTATGTATGTATGTCTGGTGACTTGGAATGAAGGCGAATTTGATGATCGTTTCGGTCGATATGATTAATTTGTTTACGTTGTGCCATTTGCAACGATCGTCGGCTAACTACCACGATGGCTAGCGGGAAAAGAAAGGTAAATGCACTTTCGATTCTCGCAGGGCAACATATGTTGGTGGGTGGGTGTGGGTGGCCGTGAAGAAGATTCTAAAATTTATAACGAAAACAAACATCGCACTGCTAACGAGATCTTCCCGCCTCCTATTCTATTAGTGGTTGCTGAGAGGAAGTAATTTTATATAACTCAGAGACATTTAGGCAAGCCAAATTAGAAGATGTTCTTCCTGCTCGTTTACGGCTAGCAAGTGAAGGTCACAAACACACGTTGGATGGTCATTTTTTTCTCTGACTGTGTTGAAAAAACAAACCGTCTCCACCCGTCCTATTATTTATTGCCTCAGCGTAAGCAGTATCATTCACAAGTTGCAGAATTTAACATCGGGTAGGCAAAATTTCGACACTAGAGTAGCGCGTATGTGCACAGAGCCTGTACAGCGAACGTATGCGGTTAATTAAAATCATAATTAAACGAGCGGAACGAGGCGTTGCCTCCGTCTTCCTCATTGGTTTGTCCATTTGATGTAACACCCCGAATCGGTTGGTAATCTTAATTAGTACTACTAACCAGCTGCGCGCGCTAACGATGCACTCAGGAGGAGAAAGATGACCTTCCTTTCTGGGCAGCAGAAGTAGCAAGTTCCTTTCTGCAAGACTCTTCTAATTTGTTTTCTTCTTCTAAAAATTCTCCTTCTGTTTGCCAGTAGTTATAGACACACAAATGGTTCCTTCAAAAACGAACGTTACACAAACAAACCATTTATCTAAATTGCTCAAAATAGATTTACGGCAAAATTATGGCACATACTGTTCTATCATCCAAATATAGTCCAAGTATTAGTGTTTTTGATAGAGACGATACAGACTGGTAATAAAAATCACAGAAAGTTTCCTACCGCTTGTCTGCTCCAATTCCACCTCTCCGGGACGATGACGTCCCAATCAAATGGTAAATATCACACGTTTTATGGCATTATCAAACGTTCTCGATGGTTCGCGGGCGATTCTACTCTTACTTCTACACCCAAACAAACTCGTGGACGAAAACCAACCAGTCAGTAGCAGCAAACAATCGACAGCAATCAGTACGGACGCAATCAGATCTTCGATAATATGCTTCAATTGGAATTTATTGTCACTCAACCGAGCGAGCGAGAGGAAATTTCGTCGCTGGCTGCAGGAGGTGTAGGCACGGTAGGCTCAGCGTCGTAAAACAATCACAAATTAGCACTCGCGAGCTCGCTGGCTGTTGGACGTTGAACCTCCCGAAAAAAGACTAACGAAGGTCAGACACCAGGAGCGTAACGTTTGGGAGCGTTTCGTAATGGCGATTTGCCGGCAGATGGCCTACGATAAATACCGGTACACAAAACCAGTAACTTGATTACGTTAAAAGACTCTTAACAAACCGTTAAATTACTTCCAAATGAGCGTTTCTTCATTAATTTGCAAATATTATCAAACAGAGTTTTGTTCCAGGTTAAAATATGCGATGCAAATTTAATAATAAAGTTTTTTAAACTCTGATAACATATTTACAGAATAGATATGCATAGGATCGCCTTTCATGAAGCACTTCCCATTTGTTAAGAAGAATGCCATAAAAAAGCTATCACTCAAACCATCCACTGGTACTAGATTTGTTGACATGTTGCTACGGTGAGATCCAAGATGCAGAACATACTCTACCGGGCGGTCGGCCGGGTAGCTCCGCTACTTGTTTAGACGTTTTTATGACCTTTTTGTCACTAAGCGGCTCGCCGGACCGCCGACGACGGCAATATGCCTCATATTACGCAATTACTTCAGACACACACAAGAGGACGAGTTGTATTTCTCTCTCTCTTTCCTGTTGTTTTCATTTGTCGCTGTTATTGTCGTCGCTTTGTGGCTGGTTTTTCTCGTTTTCCTCCTCAAACGTGTCGATAGACTCCTCAAGGGTAGCCTCCTTTCCTGCTCTTTTGGTTAACCAAGCCCCACATACTCCACAATCACGGGAGTTAGCAAAGAAAGATAGACGAGAGAGAAGAAAAAAAACACAAACGCCGAACCAACCCAGCGATGAAAAATGGGTCACTGTCTTAGGGGGCCAAAAACCGGCCGCTAAGACCACGCTCCCAAAGCATAACCGTGTCTGTGTGTGTTTTGGATCCCTTGCCTGTGCTTTTGCGCATGTTGTGGGGTAATGAAAAAAAATCTGCCTCAAGTACCCACCAACCCTTTCACAACCCGGGGTGGAAACCGTTAAGCTCAGTTCTTGGCGCGCGATGTGAAACGAGTTGTTACACTGCTGCCTTTTGCATCTTTCCACGCGCCGGAGACGACTAACTTGGATAAAACCGGCCTTGGTGGCTGATGGTTGGAAGCGAGTACAACGTACATGGTCAGGACAGGCTCAACATAGGGAAGGTTTCAGTGCTTAGCAAGAAACCACGTCTCGAAACACATTGTGTTCATCGTTTATTGTAAACTTTCTGTGTTAAATTTAAAACTATTTATTGTTATTTTTGTAAACAGAAAATGAAATCACATAACACAGTAGTTCCCCATTCCCGACTGAGATGATTACTACAAGAAAAGACACCTGAAGCAATCTATCAAAGTTAACCATCAAGAAGAGGAAGAAATTTCACCTATTTCTTCGACACCTTGTGCATTTCACTTGCAAAACTCGTAAAACGACTTTGCGTGCATTGCGGCACTCGTTCGAAAAGCGGAAACGAACGATCGTACGATTGCCTCGGGGACCATTGTAAGTAACAACAAGCTGCAACAAGAAAGCGATGCAGCAGCAGCAGCAGCGCCAGTTACATAACCCACACCGTCTGGATAACCCTGCGGGAAATGGACAGCGAATCGAAGATACAGAAGGAGGGTAGTTTTCCGTTGCGCCCGCTGTTCTGGTGTCCGACCATGCCGAACTGAACCAACCCGGGTCCGGATCACTTCTTTGCATGCGTATTTGCTTGCATGCATGGCTGAGAGGTGAGCAGCTTGTTTTCTTCTCGCATTATTTACCCCATGCGGAACGAATTCTCTTCGGGGTGGTTCGATTTTACGAGCTAGTAACGATCGTCTACCTCGATGCAATAAATATTTCCGCATACGCTTATGCATTGCCGGGGGGATGATCAACTATTGCAGAGAGAATTTATGTACCTTAATTCACAAGATTTATACTTTTGTTTCTTTCATAAAATGTGTTTTAAGCTTGTACTTTAAAACGTAAAACTGTACTAATTACCTGCTACCATACTTTTCGTACTATAATATGGTCTAATTTTATAACAACTTTGTCATTTTCTGCATTGAACATCCGTTTTTGCTAAATACATAGTTCTTACATACGTTAAACGTCTGAATTGATAAGTTTTATTTCGACAAACAAACTCAGCTTTGAATACATTTACAAACGATGGAAATGAAGCCATTTCATCCATTTTTGTTGCATTTTTTTTTCGCTAAAGCCATCAAACTGAGCCCAGTCTGACGTTAAACGTTCCACCAACTTTTACGAGCTTTCGGACTGGAACACGAAAACGTATCAATTCCGCTTTAGCGTACGTCAGACAGGGACGTCTTTAACTGCTCCGAAAATTTCAAACAGGTTCCGATTTGCAATAACAACACTAGCCCCGCCGCGGGGCCCGTGATGTCGCCCCTTCGTCGTTCGCCTCACAACACAACATTGTGCGAAACCTGTCCTTGGGTTCGCGATTTGGCAAACCAATAAAATGGTCTCCGATGGTTTCCGAGTGCCAACGCAAACGGAGGTTATAAAAACAAGCTATTACATTTAATTTAATAACGCGTCCGCGCGCATACCAACATGTTGACCAACCACTACCGTCGTCGTGGAGGTCTAAACTTCGGGCACTATTTTGCTGCTAGTTGAATGAGTGGATCGATGTTAACAGATTCGTCTGAAACGAGACAGAACAAACACACAAGTGTTTCGGACGGTTACCGAACCATTTGGAATCGATTGGCGTGTTTGCATCCGTCCCCGTCGACCTTTACCGGCGATGGTAGTGAAGGAAGGAACCCCAGCAGCAGCAGGTGCCATAAAATACCGTTCCATAAATTGTTCACAAATACCTTTCGCGATACTGGAGCAAGTAGAACGCAAGCGTTTCTTTAGGCAGCAGACACCTGAGCACTGCCCGCGAGAAGAAAGCACCGAGCGTTGGGTTGGCCGTGGCGGAGGATGTGCTTGGCAACATTTGTTCGTCCCATTTGAATCCACCATTGTGCTTGGGGTGCTTACCCGGGGAATAATTATTGGCAACTTTGTGCAGATGTGCTATTTATTGCGGAGGTGCACGAAACGAGAACGATTAGTGCCCTGCACCCCAAGTGGGTAAAATAAATAAGAATGCACACACACCGTGTTTCTGTCGTGCACACTACCTGACGGGGAGGAGGAAGATAGATAAAACAACGCCCAACAGGCAGCGTGTGATGAATATGGAAAGCAACAGCCTGCCGCTCCGCAAATGTACAGAATGCATCCCATTAGCGTTTAAATGTGCGATAATATTTTAACTGGCACGTATTCGATCCGAGCCAGGTCGATGCTCTTGGTTAAAATGAATTTGAACAGTATGGAATTGTGTGGGTTGCTAGGCAACAGGGTTTCCATTTATGTTTTTTATTTCTCACATTTGCTTTCAATATATTTGAAATGCAACCATTTAATACGGGAAGAAACAAGTTGATAAAAATATGCCTTACTATTATCCTTCCACAGAGGACAACCAAAATGGGAGCATATTGATTATAGCGCATGTCATAAACTATACCCCGTTGCGGAAACCATCATAATAGGCCACCATCACAACGTGTGCTACGACAAGCAGTTCGTGTAGACGCAGAAAAAACATATTACCGAGAGGATCCACAAGACCTCGAAACGGTTTCATGCGGGCTTAGAGAGACAGCCCTGTGCAAAAAAGGAAGCACCAACAACGAGAACAGTAAAAATCCGCACCAAGGTTCCGGTAATTATGGCGGTGTGTCATGTGCATAAAATTAAACCACCGCATCCCGGGGGCCTCCCTTGGGAAACGCAAACTGCACGAAGGATCCCCATCGTAAAACAAGGCGAAAGATGCACCGTAACGTAGCGTCTGGTCCAGTCGAGCGTCTTCATCGGAAGGAGAAGGTTCGAACTCGCACATAAAAGGTGGGCTCGTTCGTTGAACGCTTTTTCCTCTGCTCTGCTACTACTGCTCCTGTTGTACCATTTTTACACCGTGGAGGTCTCTCGTTGATCCTCTTTGAAGGTGTAACTTGGAAAGGAGATGAAGCAGTTCTGGAGAAGGAAGTAAGCAATCAATCACGCGCCGTTTTCCGCCAAAGGAAAAACAAAACGATCATCATCAGAACGCGCGACCGCGTTGTTGTTCGCATTTTTTATTATCATCGTTTAATGTGACTACGCGTACATGTTGGGAATGCCATGGTCTAGTTTGTTATATTTAAAACGTTCAAATATAAACATGAATTTAGTTTTTCGCAGATAATTAGGATTATGTTTCTTTGCTACATAATTAAGCCAAACGACAAAAAAAAACTAAATATGTCCTATAAAACCGCACTGTCCGGCGAACTGACCTGTGTGTTTCAATTTTCATTAAGCGAACACAATTCCACGGTAGTGAGGGCGTTACAAAACGTGGAAAACGAATACTGCCAGTAAAAAGACACGGCAAGGAAAGAGAAAGAGAGAACAGTACCGTTCGGATTCGTTCATGAATATTCAGCAAAACCTTTCAGGTTTCATAATACCACCAAGCACCGGAAACGTGCATAGGAGCGAAAAAGTCGTTCCGAGTAAGTGATAGGAAAATAGTGGTGGTGTACTCTTTTTTTCTTAGCGAAAAATTGTGTACTGCAAGATGGACGGACGATAGATCCATCCATCATTTTGTTCTAAAAGCGTACAGAACGCTATAAAAAGAATTTGCAACATAAAAAACGATTGAACGTCCAGCGCACACATTTTCTGGCGAACAAAAATGCGTTTTTTTATTTTCATCACTTCAAACTAAAAAAAGTAATTCTAATAAAAATTCCGCGCAGAAATTTGTAACGTTTACCAAACGAAACTAGAAACGACGTAGTTTATCGTTGCTTCCAGAAGGGAAAGTATTGCATGGAAGCATTTTTGACGGGAAATTAATGAACTTTTGGTAACACCATGTGCCGTTTCTACGGGTGACTTCGACAAAAAAATAACTGGGGCAAATTTTAATTCATTAGTCAAATGTCACACGCCATGTCCGCTTCACGTTCACACCGTCTATATGCATGATGAATGAATTTCGCATACTTTGATGAAAGTGATGCTCTCCCAATGTGACCTACTCCACACTCCACCACATCGTTTGGTGGGATGTTTCATGTTTAGTCCCCAAAATATTTTGTTCATTATCATCATTATCATTCGAATAAAAAACACAAGTCACCGAAACTGACACACGCAGGTGACTGTACTATGACGCCATAAACAATAATACTTTTCCTTTTATAATCACACACATAATCAGCGATTCGACCGGGATTCCCAATTCTATTCACGCTAACGATACTTTATCGTTTACTGCTAGCTAAGTCCTAATTGAAAGCGTGACACCGTCAGCGGATGTGCTTTCACTTTTTGACACATTACCACACTGTTTTTTTTCTCGTCTTGGTGTTGTGATGCGATGATGCGTACGCACGTCTGGTGACGCGAAAATTAAATTGTGTGCCCGAGAGTGGCGCTATTTCTAAAATCCTGTGTCGCCAATGACCATCCACCACCGACCGGTGCCCAAAAAGGGGGTCATCATCGGAAGCAGACACAGCGGATAGAATGGATGGGAAACAATAGTGGTGATAAAGCTCATTTCAAATCCATTCTCTTTGTGTAGCGACCAGTTTTAGTGAAGCGTAGAGTCGTTAAAGAGAAGAGAAAAAAAAAACGCCTAACGTAAAATAACTTTCTTCGTAGCTTGTTTTCACAAATCCCGAAGACTTGCTATTGTTTGTGATACAGGCATACCATCGTATGATAAAAACGACCTATTTCGCAAAAAAAAAATTATTACTAAAAATATTAAACAGATTCAGCATCAGAATAAAAAAAATTGAATCGCATTACAAAGATTCATAACGCCAAAACGATGTTTTACATGAAATTATGTTATGTTGGTACCAAACATAATTCATTATTATGTATTGTTTTGTGTATCGCAGCAAATATAAATGTATTTGTTCTTCTAAAGTAATTTATATGTAACTAAAAAGATAAACATTGCTGTTCTTGACTATTTCCAGAATAAATCATACTAACGACGTTGGAGCAATTTTTGTATGCTGCTTTCATACCCATGTGTGATTGATTAAAATGTTTCCCAACTCCTCTTCCAATTCTGGACACTCACCTGTAAAGAAAAAGGAAAAGATAGAATTCATCAGTAAGAAATTCGATATATTCCCGTGATTTGGATATAAATTCGTCGATAGAACGAAATCTGATTTCCGTCGTTCATTTCCTCCGTTAACCACGACCCAGTTTAGTTCCGTTACGTGTGTGCCCGAACAGGAAGAAGGAAAAAGCACCACAAAAGGGCGGAAATTGTAAAACGATACCCACACCACACTTCCTTTCGTCGAGAAAAAAAAGATATGAAAAAGAAGAGATTATTCTGGTTTTGCTACTCTTTGCCACGAAGTGAATCTCACATGGAGCTTGAATGCATCCGTAGTGCTCCATCATCGGGTGATCAGCTGATCGGCTCGGATCGCTCGTATGATGCGATTGTTTGTTATGACAAATCAAACAATTACCGACCGGGGGATCGATAATTGGTGCACCAATCAACGAAGCACCGGGACGGCAAATGAACCCTTGAAGGAACACGACACAACACTACATGGCGGAACGATATTTTAAACGTAAACCCGATTTTAGATAAATTATGTTTCGTTAGCGTATCCGAGCGAAAATGATCATGACGAACTACTCTGCACTTGCTCTATAACTGTGCGCACTCAATCTGGTACTGTAAACGATTCCACAGCAGGGCTCGAAAGAACCCATGGTCAAATTGGAATCGATTACTAACGAGCACGAAAGGAAACGAAAGGCAGACCCGCGTCACCGAGGGAGAACGATGCCAACCAGCGGCTTTCTTCATTCTTCCCACCCTTTCTCTTTCTCCCACTAATCGCATGGCCGCAGCAAATCTCTAGCCCTGGGTGCTTAATTCATCGCTAACCCAGTTCCAGCGGGAAGCTCCACCTATGCCGGGAGACGCGCGAGGGAAGAACGACGATCACCACCCCATAACATAAGCCCATAGCCACCCTTTTGCCTACATTAGAAGAGTATAAATTGCAGCTTCATTAAATTTACAGTTAGCATGTAATTACGCCAATTAAGCGCGAACCGTACTCGTTTTTATTTTATTTTTGGACCCATTCGTACCATCATTTAACGAACGACGGTAAATCGGTGCGCTGGTTGTGTTTGGCCGAAAAAAAACTCAACCACATACACACGCAAAATTCATTCAATGAGGGAAAAGTGGAGCCGGTACATACTGCCCAGTGGTTGTTTACAATTTGCTCCACTTTAAACATTTCAAAGATTGTTGCTTTTCTTTGGTGGTCAAAACCAACACCAACCAACACATTTTGATACTAAAAAACAAAACATATCATAATAGAAACGTTCTCTGCTCGCTACGATGTGCCAAAACCTCGCTGCTAAATGTATGATTAGCACATAGCCAGAAGCCCGAACCACTTCACGTGTTGGTGGAAAACTAAAACACTAGTGGCCGAAGGAAATAAAAAACAGGAAGCAAATAAAAAATAATTCCCAACGCGATCATGTTTCGTTGCACCTCCGGTTCGCTTCATTTGCGACCGTACCCGAATATGCCACAGTCCATCGGAGGGCCCCAAAGTAGACACCAAACCGGAAGTATTTGTATTTGCACTGGAAGGAAAGCTTACATTTTATGTTTTTCTTCTCCTCCCTCGAGAGCGCTGAATGTTTTGTGTGTGCTTTGCTTTTGTCTTTCCTTCGGCCCCGTTCCTTCGCGCAATGTAATTTTGGGCATCTTCCTCTCACAGCGCTGGGAGCTGCTTGCTTGATTTCTTTTTCGTTTTTTGACTTTTTGGACACGCTTTTCCTTTCTTTTTGCAACGTTTTTTTTTCGCCACTGGTGGCGGCTTCAGGTCGTACGAGAAACAAATTCGGCGAGAGAGAAAACACCAACTGGGTATGCGAAAAAAGCGGCTACTGAACTTTTAACCCCATTTCGGGGTGTAATTATGTGCAGCTCTTGGACCGGAGCGCTCGCTCCCGAGGCGGACGGAGGCAATCCGAAAGTACACTGCAAAAACCCATGTGGTGATAACGATCATAATCAGCAGATGATGAAGTTAGTAAACACACAAAAAAGCGATGATAAAACTAGCCACAAAAAAAGTCCATTTCAAACAGGGTTATTCGCGTCACGAATGGGTAAAAATTAATGAAAAGCTGTTTAAGAGCAACCGAGGGAACTGTTAATTGTCGGGGTAGTTGGAAGGAAATTTTAATCTATATTTAAATTAACCCCCGAAAAGAAAAGAACGAGAAAAACAATTAAAAAAAAAAAGTTGGCTTAAGCTGCCACCCTTCGTATTAGGCAAGTGCTAAATATGAAAACAATTCTTTTAGTTCCTTCAATGGGGTTGCTCCCGGCAATATTTTCTTCCGTGAAGCGTGTACACACAACAATAGAAATGACCTTCCGGGTGTAACTTCGGAGTAACGACGCCTGTTGTTGCTGTTTTCCAAAGAATTGGAACTTATTGAACGGCCCACCCTACAGCAATCGCGAGCTCGTGGTTGCTTAAGGGTGGCATAAACAACAAAACATAAACAAATGTTTATTCCTCGAACTCGATTGGTACTTCCACCATTACCCGCTAGTGACATTTCCGTGTTTTCCTAGAAGAGTACCTCGTGCTGAAAGCTATCGTACTGCACAAACACAAAGTCTCCATTCAGGCTTGTAATTGAATTCGTAACACGGGCGCGACGTTTGGCCTGCATTTCCTCACGTTCGTAAAACCACGTGTCGAAACCACGTCCACCAGAGACAGAGCGGGATTTGATCTCCGATCCTTGCGTGTAAACAAATCAATCAATGGGCAACACCCCCGGGTGACAACATGCGTCAGAAAGCCGTGCGTAATCAGCTTTTGCAGACGGAGCAATCTCACTCGGCTGATTAAACGCGTCACGTTTAATTTGGGGCGCGGAGCAAATCAGCTGTTAAACGAAAACCGACCGGTTCCATTCAGGCGTAACTTAAAATCGAAATCAATGAAAATCGTAACCGTAATCGGCTTAATCTAAACGCTAATCGTAACACTGCTTGAGGCGGGTGACGAAACAGACGAAAACCAATAATGTTCGAACATTAATGGTCGAAAATTCTTCCACACACGCACGTGTTCCGCCACAGTGGACTGATTTTACGGGCAAACCATTCGCTCTCACTTATGGCGTATTCGACGTCGACGCAAGTAGGGTGGAGTAAAGGAAGCACTTACATTTAATTAAGTTTACAGTAACCGCCTCTCACCTCAAAGCGTATCGCGTTATGTATTTTGCCTCCGGCGACGGGGAAAGGTGTGTTAAGCCATTAGTAGACCCCTAACGACAGAAATGAAAAGGCAAATGCGTATGTCGTGTGCTGTCATCGCGAGTTGTGTATCGACCAGGCCGCGTAGGCTTTGTCACTTTCATATGAGGCTTGTGGCTCACCGGCGCTAACGCCGAACGCAACCTTGACATTAGAATCAGGTTAGCAGAGTGGTTTTTGCTCACGAATGGCGAGATATAGCAGAAACCAGTATCAATTACTTCTGCTGGCGTTGTGCACGAGCGGTGTGTGTGTGTGTGTATGAGTTCTAGAGAAGGAAGCAAACCTTGGCGAACGGCGCAAAACAGAAAAACCAGGGTCGTGTTTGAAACGTGCCTGGAAGGCTCGGCGCACAGTGGAGACGTAGAAAAAGCGGATGAGTAGCGGTAGTAGTAGACGCCGTGTTTTTCGGTGTTAGTGAACTGTCAACAGAACCGTGCAACCTGGTTGGTTGGATGTCTGGCAGGTGCCAAAAGTTGCACAGTACGGAACGAAACGATGTTTTATTCTAGTTTTTAGGGGGTGCTAACATACTGTTCGACAGACCTAAAAACAACACCTCTCTCCATCTCCCAGGCTCCCAGGGCGCTGAAATCCAAGCACGTTACATGATTCGTGTGTACTAAACAGCAGACTATCGAGTGTCGAATAAAACCTCTCGCTCTCTTACATACGCACTCTTTCCCTCTGTCTAGCGTACGGTTACAGAGCACGCGCGCACTCTCACACACATGAGAGTAGGTCAGATAGACCTAATAGGTTTTGGACACAAACACAACGTCTCATCAGATGCGAGAGCTCAAGTCTCGTGTGTCGCGGTCACTAGGCAACTAGTAAACTCGATTGCAACATCAGCTGCTGTCGGTGAGCTGTGAACAACCGATGCGTGCAAGCAGGCCGCAACCAAGCGTGCACAACAACCGGCATCATCATCATCATCATCATCAACCATCAGCCAACTGTTCCCACCTTTGTCGGTGGCGGTCCCCCATCAGCTGTGGACCTAAATTAAACTCAAGTCAAAACCGGTCAGCTGTCAACCGAGTAGCAACGGCGCGCGCGAATGAGAAGATGCATGCAGATAAGCTCTCCCGACGGCACTCTTCACTACTGAAGGCTGAAAATGACAACTTGAATAATGTCAATCGGTAGCCGGGACGGTAGTGTGATCATCGGGTGTAGATTGAGTTATAAGCGTGCATTCGCCCGGACCGGTTTTATTTGGGATTATTAGTGCAACCACTCGCCGCAAAACTACAATATCTTGACACGAAACAATGTCCACTATCAAGTTATGGTCCAACGTGGTAACAAGTTGTCCCACATGTCAAATAGTGAGCCAGTGCTTGGTGGTGTTCCCTCCCGGCTTAAAGCGATTGATAATTATTGAAACCCAGTTACCAACGGTGACTGCGGCACGGCACCGTTTCAGGGTCACTCACGCTTTTCCCTTGAACTACTAGCGCTGTGGCACAAGAGATTCGTTACCGACTTCACTTCACTCCCCCAGCACCGGTGTGTAGGTGTTTCTAATCGTACGACAAACAGCAGGCAATGGCGTGGGTGCTTGTGTCTCCTAGCCGCTAGTTGGTTGCAAATATCGGGTGGATAAATTAATCCTTCTCCCGGAAAGGGGCCGGTGGGGTGCAGCGAGACGATGCCCACGCGAACTCGACGGGACGCAAATAGTCATCAACCATGATCCATCTCCACTCACTCCAGAGAGGCACCTTGAGCGATTAGTTTATTCAATACCTTCCTTCTTACATCTCTATCTCTGTAGCCCACCGTAGTTGATCACCTTCGCTGGTGACGCCAGCTACAACCAAACGCTAATGTCTTTTGATAACCATTATTACACTTAAAGAATGCAAACAATTAATCATCGTTGGATTTGATTGAGACGCGTTCATCTTATCAATATTCATGTTACTAATGAGTATCAACAATCATGGCGAGCACAAAAAGCAGAACAAACACCACACATACACACACACCCACTTTAAAGCTCCCGGGAGGTGTGTTGTCCTCAGGAACACCTGCGAACTTTAAGCCTCTTTCGCTTTGTTGCGGTAACTGATTTATTCACGTGAGAGTTGTTCCCGAACGGCTTAGTGTTTCGCGTGAATTAACGTGTATGGAAATGTAACCAAATCGATCACTTGTGATCCTTCCCCAGAAAATATTCATCCTCACGATTAAAAATAGCCTCCCTTCGGATTGACAATAAATTGTGGAAGCAATGTGTGGACATTTAATTGTGGAATAATAAAGTTGGAAGTAGCTAAATATTGCACGGGCAAATCAGTATTACCACCGTTTGGGAAGACGCCATCTGTAATCTACATCATCATTGAGCAACGCGTTGACACGATAAGTGATTGGTAGAAAAAAAAAACTTTACAACACCTACTCCACACAATCGTTTATACATCTTCTAGCTTCAGGCAGCAACAGTTGTCTTCCCATTGGGGCATATTTCTTGGAAATGATTTTGCCCTTTCCATCGGGAGAATAGGTTTTTGAGAAACAATGAAACGACTGACGTTTACGGAAATAGCCTTGGGTAAATATTTGATCCACAAATATCGTCCGTGCGGCTTCGGTACTTCTGGGATGTTGAAAGATTAATCCAAAAATTTGTCCAAAAACTTCATCACTTACGTGCTGCTTGAAGTTTGGTTCCTCCATTGGTGCCTCACAGAAAAACGCCTAAAGAATGGTATTTACATTTTTCATCTTCTTGCCGTGAAGATATTATGTGCTTCAGGTGAAAGCGGATGCACCAATATTTGCACAGTATTCTTCACCCCTTGGGTTTGCCAGGTGCGAGCCGTTCCTTTGGGAATCTTCATTCCCAAGGGTCGTCTGATCGCAGGGCGAACAACGCGGATGGATATGTTGGGACAAGCTTGTTGGAACCTCGGTTTTACCTGTAAAAGGGCCGCCGCCTGTCCTTCTTCTTACATCATCAACATTCTGGTGAGTTTTTTGAACCCGAACATTTTTCGACAGTCTTACGTGCGTCTTTCTTTGTCTTTTTTATCTTCCCTCTTTACGCACATTTTTTGTTGAGAACACCGATCGAATGATGATGGCTTGTAACAGTTATACAGAGCTCGGAAAGACTTTTTCTACCTCAGGAAGGTTTGCTTTCCCAGGATGCGTTTTTTCCATCGCTTCCTTTATTTGTTGTTTACGGAAGGCAACGGAACTCGAAGAATTGCACCTCCTGTTTTTATTGTATAATTTTTAAAGAATCTTAAAACCTGCTTTCTTGCTCGAAGCCGTCGGAAATGGTTGTGCTGTAAGCTGCAAATTATGACAAGAAAATTGTTTCTTCTCAGTTGCACTGTTAACTGTTAGTAATGCCACTGATATCCCACAGTTACGTTTAAGGTTGTATCTTCCAATAACGTATCGCCCGGTGCAACAATAAAATCAACATAAACATCCTTCCTATCAGCCCTTCCACAGAGGACGTGTGCACTATGTAAGAGGAAGTAGGTTAAAAACCGAGCTTTGCGGTGATTGCGCACAAAACGGGACACAAACGTGAAATATTGCCCCCCGAGAAAACGAATAACTATTTCGTGACCATTGGAACACTAGCAGGAAAGGCCCAACGTGCAACGGAACGGGTTGCAGCAAAACGATGGTGAAGAAAGCGCGCGCGTCCAAGCGCGTGCGGTCAAATCATAACAATGGCTTCCGTCCAGTACACGACCTTAAAACACACACCCCGCACACCCCGGACCCCGGCTCTGTGCAGCGAAGAAAACTGTTCCTTTTGCAACGGGGGGTTTCACACATTATGCAAACGATGCGAAAATGGGAGGAAAGGTTACACTGCATCGTTCCAACGCTGCTTTCATTTGCGTTGATGACCGTGCAGAATGCCGGAGGTCGAGAGGTTTCTGAAAATATGATTCATAATGCAATGATTGTTCCCAACACCCTTTGTCAAGGGCAGCAACAGCCCCATTCGCCACCATTGTTGTGCGCAAGGTTATCTGCGATGCATTTCTCCCGGAACCGAATTATGCCATTCAGTATTCGGACGACCCGCGACCCGCAGAGGGCGATTAGCAGTTATTCATTAGTATGGAGACATTAATTAATTCTACGTTGGGAACGAAAATTCCTAGCGAGCTAACCAACTCCAGCTCATGAAAATGTGAACGCCCGCGCCAGGACATGGTAAAGTGTCGTCAGGTTAGCTTTCATGTTGAACCATATTGAAATGAATGAATTAATGTTGAATAGAACTATTAAACAATTTTCTTGAACATGCCATAAAAAACCTGTTCGAATTATTTAACACAAAGCTCAACGAGATCATCATTGTCACTTGCTCACAGACCGCAACAACGCACGTTCATGCTTTACAAAACGTGCCACGCGCCTTTCAAAACGATTCTCCAAGCGACAAAGACATTTGCTCTCTCCGATCTCCAAGCGGAGAAAACCTCTGAAGCAGAACACACCAACACGCTTGGTTCCACCAGAGCAGCTGGAGGTTGGAATGCAGGATCCCTTTATAGCAAACGCAGGAAACGGGAAACGGGAAGTGGTTTGGTTGGTAAACAAAACAATTAACCTTCACGCGTGCGCTCCCCGCGGTTGACAATACGTTCTCTTCTCTTGCCGAACAAAGTACGGTGCTGTGGATGCTTTCTATCCAAGGGGGTTCCTCTCTATCTCTGTATAATTCAAGATTCATCTAATGACTTGAGTGCTCTTTTAAGCAAGAGAAAGGAACGAACCCGGTAGACATTGCCAGCGTTCGCAATGACCCAGCACCTTCCCCGTCGTGCTGTTCCGGATACAAACACGCTGCTGTGGGAGTGAGTCTAAAGGCCACCTAGAACGCTGTGCACCGCTGGGTGTGGTGCACTGCGCCAAGTAAAATGGTGAAAAATTCCTGAAAAAAAAAACTTCTAAAAACGCACTGTAAATCTTGTTTCCCTTGGACGAAATAAAGCCGAGAACGGCCGCCAACCAAGACCAAGACAATATGGTTCGCGCTGGATGGCTACTGCTCAGTGGACGGAACGCAAACTTTCCGGTTTCTGATTTCGCGACTCGGCGAGAACGCCAAACTGCCGTGTGCTTGCTGTCACGCGATCACACAACGGTTAACGGAGCACCGGAGGCACGGGTTGTTGATCGTGATCGCACGCACCCGGAACCACCCTCGCCGGTACGTCCGACAATGGTATTAGTGGCCGCGAGATCAGGTAACTTCCACGCATGTAACTGGAACAACATATGCGACAGTACGCTTGGCTGAAGCACATGCTGCGATATTTTAATTGAAGGTCCCACCCTAACACGTCTAGTTTGTTTTCCGTGGGTAAGAGGGAGCATGTTTTGCAGCTTTAAGTTTATCGGGCAGCTCCACACCTACGGACTGCTGCTTTTTAAAATAGCCTCCTTCTAGTCGCGCGAAGTAGATACACTTACCTGTAACGAGAGAGAGAGAGAGAGTAAACATAAAAAGACATTAGATTAAAAGTGTCCCGCGGCATTAAAGATAGAAATTATAATACTGAAACGAAACTGCAGCAGTTCCTACGTACAGTTTGCGCTACTTGTTTCTAGTTAGTGGCCTAGACTTAGACTGTTGAATACAAGTAGTAATCTACAACGTATGTCCGGACGACAATAACACCAACGACAATTCGAGATACATTAAAGAACAATTGCAACAACATGCATATAAATCTTTAAACGAATATATCTCCAACTCAATCACCGCTCAACGATAAGGTAGTAATTGATGAGGTGTGCAAGTATTTCTGGACTTTATTTTAAAATGGGTCACTCAAGGGATTTTTCATCGCTACTTGGAGGAATCATTTCCAGAGCCTAGTTGAATCGTAACTGTCGTCGATGGGTTTCCTAACATAAACAAAGGAAAAATTCATACACATGACTTGACGTGTTGAGTATCATTCAGAGTAGCCCAAACGATTTCAAAACGATTGTAACTCATTTGTACACCTATTACATGCATATTTCATTGGTCGGGTTGCCGTTTCACAACAACGCAACATAATGCACATCTGATTGGGCTTTTCGATCGATGAATTTTATATGATACACCACTTTCTACAAGTCAAGCATTAACATCCAGAACTACTCACTCTATTCGTGAGTTTCACCATCAGCTGACCTGCAATGGAGACGACGTGGGCGTTGTTCTGGTCGCTGATACTCCAATGCTGGCTGCGTCCACTGGCTGTTGCGGGCGCAAAGCGATCTGGAAAGTGCATTGAACCACCTACAAACCGGAGCACGATCGAGGAAATGTGTTCCAGTCCCGCAGAACACCGACCGTATCAGACAGGTAAAGTACTCAACACGGAATGGCACCTCTACCCGGTGGACTACGAACCTTTAAC
Organism: Anopheles farauti No. 4; assembly: GCA_000956215.1. Classification (NCBI taxonomy): domain Eukaryota; kingdom Metazoa; phylum Arthropoda; class Insecta; order Diptera; family Culicidae; genus Anopheles; species Anopheles farauti No. 4. The sequence continues at coordinate 130,552 of JXWZ01000081.1, forward strand.
GGACAACGGGTTGCAGCGTGATACTTTCTTCCGCATCGGGGGTATCAACTGGCGCTGTATGGATCTGGTGGTGCGCTGTCTAAATCAGACTCGCCTACTGCTGACACTGAGCTGCCATAATGCCAATGCCACATACGCGATAGATCTTCTTCGATCTGGCCAATCCAACTACCAGCACGGTGACCGTTGCTGCGCCATGAGCCTGCAGTTACGTACCGATGCTCGAGAGCTCGATCCATTGGGCAAGAAGTGCAATCACGATGGGCAGCAAGGCTACGAACTTTGGGGTGACCCGTCACGCCTACTGCTAGTGCAGGTATGCGACAACCTGCTCCAGGACAATTCGCACGCGCAGGGGTATTGGTTGTTCGTGGCACAGAACGGTGACGTGGCGGAGATAAAGCGAGCGCTAGGGATGCTACTGCAACATTACGCATTCCTGCGACTGCATAGCTGGACGAACTCACTCGCGAATAAGGACCGGTGCGATTGCGCATCCTTTGGCAAGTACATCGACCAGCGGATGAGGTGTAACTCCCCGATGTTCGATCGATACAGTACCGAAAGGCCACGGATGGGTATGGCAATGCGTCCGGTCAGTATGAAAACCATACACCTCACTGTCCCGATGACGGTGTTCCGAGTGATGCAGGGTCTCATAGTAATGAACGGGTTGTTCTGGATTTACACATTCGCGATGCGGACCAATAAGGATTATGAGTTGTAAATCACGGGCTTAGAAGAGACGTGGCTCAACCTAACGTGTATCATAGTACAACGTTAATTCGTTAGAATACTCTACCCTAATGTCAGTGTCAAGTCAGTGGCCGAAAAGGCCATCTATCTGATGAGGAGGTTAGATATGCACTTGTAAACATTTAAGGCACTAAATTCAACAAATATACGATATCCTTTTCCACTTACGGCAGTGTTTAAAACGTCATTGGATAGTTCTTTAGGCACATGACGTCAGGACCAAAATCTCATTTAACCAAAATGGTTTTCCCAGATATAGTTTTATGAGGAAATCTTTAATGCAATGCCAATCTTTGAAGAAAATGGGCAGAATAACGTACCACCTCATTCCACCTCACCACATAAAGCATTTCAAATAGGTGTTAATATCTGCAGCTCAAACGAGTTGACGAAACATCGGCTAATGGGGTTTTAAATGATCCATAAGTCCACATGTAGCATTACATCGGAACCACGTAGTTAGTTTTCGATAAGCGGTGAAATCTGCAATATGTCTAGAGTAATACTGACACATATTTGGTGCTACGGAACGGTCATCGTCTTATTACGCTGCTACAATCCTTCGCACGGTATTATCCACAATGATCATTGCAAACAGTCTCAAACTAAAGCAGACGCGCTGGATATGATCTGCCGGAACATAACCACCACCGTAACGCTCCGTGCGTTCCGATATGAACCGCTGGAAAATATAGACTCCAACATGCATCCGTATACTGTCGGATGAAAAGCTTCGCGCTAAACTGTGGCAACTGTTCGGGATACTACACCATCACCAATATCAGCCGAGATAGCCGCGTGGCTACAGTGGTCCTAACCGGAACGCATAACTACTACAGCACCATGGAGTGCTCGGACAGTTACATCCAAAATTTTGCGTTGGAGGGTCACGTACAGAGATACGTACTGATAAGGTTCTGCCTGAACTTTGTACGCGCTAAAATTAGTTTGATCGGATACTGGGTGTTCGTGCCGTACGCTAACCCCTCCAAACAGAATGAAAAGATTATGCGGTTCCTGCATCGGAAACATCCAACCTTCAAGGATATGTCGGGTGCGAGGGAGGTGAGTAGCACCGGCATGTACTATCCCCCCTGGTTAATGCAGATCCCGGAAAATCCATGCCCTTGCGATCAATACGATCGATACATTCAGCTGGCAGCAAGATGTGAGACACCGTCACCGGATGACCCAACTGCTAACGTTAGTTACAAGCTATCTATGCTAGCCGGTGTCAGTACAGGGGACGATAACGACGACTTCGCACAATCACCCGGTACCGGAGATCCAAAAGATTTTCTCCTTGATTTAATTTTGCTACAATGTGTATTATTCGTCGCTGGAGCAATCATTGCCAGATTAGTTATTCTATTTTACCCAGAACACTTACACGGCATTCAGCTGGAAATTGACGAGATCTAACGGAAGAGTTTGCGGCAATTTTGCGCCGTTCTGTATTTTGGTAATTGCGAACAGTTTAAAGGAGTAAACCGGATCATTCGCTGAACAACGAGTAATGTTTTGTTTCTATAATCTCCCAGTTGCATCCGAACGAGCGACATATTGACACTTTACCACATTGGCTAGCTAGGAGTTGTTCGTTTGCTGTAAGACTTGCCACCAAAAGGCAATACAAAATAAGTATAAGCAGAAAAATGGGAACGGTATGGTATCAGCTACACGGCATGGTAACATTGTTTTAAAAGAATCACTCAAGTCCATCATGCTTCAAATTAGTTGTGCGCTTTGTTGTAATCGAGCACATACTATTCGTATCCACTTTTATTTTCGCGCACCAGCCGAAGATAGCTAATATTATAAAATCACATAACGATGGACATGGGGGAGATTTGTATTAATACTCCATCTACCGTCAGACTCTTTCAATGTGTCTTTAATTTCATCCACAATCAAGCCAAGATAATGATTCCCTACCTAAATATTTATGACTGTTGCACATATGCGATGATGCAAGCTCCTAATGGAACATTAAACTCCACAATATATACCTTCATACTTAATAACGGTCGAACTTCATCGGCAGTGTTCGACGAACGGTAGAATGCGTTGGGAGATTGTCTAGACAAATGTCGTCTCAAATCTGGTGCTACGGAACGGCCATCTTTTTCTTGAGTTATTACAATCTCTCGCACGGTATCATCCACAATGGTCATTGCCAACCGTCTCAAACTACAGCAGACGCCTTGGATATGATCTGCCGGAACATAACCACCACCATTACGCTCCGTTCGTTCCGATATGAACCGCTGGAAAATATAGACAACAATATGCTCCACAATCTGTTGCGTATCGAAGGTGCTAACTGGTCGTGCATGAAACTCACCGTACACTGTGGGTCGCATACATTCGGCATAAGTTGTGGCGATCGTTCGGGATACTACACCATCATCGCCAGCAGAGCCAACCAACTACCTACAGTGGTCCTAACCGGAACGCATAACTACAACAACATCAAGAAGTGCGAGGACAGTTGCATGCAGCATTTTGCGTTCGAGGGTCACGTGCAGCGTTACATACTGATCAGGTACTGTCTGAACTTTGTTCGCGCTGAGCTGAGTTTGATCGGATACTGGGTGTTCGTGCCGTATGCTAACCCTTCCGAGCAGAATGAAGAGATCATGCGTTTCCTGTACCACAAATATCCATACTTCATGGCGAAACGCAGGGTCAGTGCAGTGAGTAGCAACGGTCATCGTATCTGGTGGATGCTGTCCTCGAAGAAGCAGTGCGATTGTGACCTATATGATCGATACATTCAGCTGGCAGCAAGATGTGAGACACCATCATTGGTTGGCCCAGCTACCAACGCTGACCACAAGCTGGCTATGTTTGCCGGTGTCAGCACAGAGGACAATGATGATGACTTCGCGCTTATGGCAACCGGTTTCGAAGAGCCAGAAGATCCTCTGTTCGAAATGATTGTTCTACAGTGTGTGTCAATTTTTTTTGGAGCATGTATTACCAGAATATTTTTGATGTTTTATGAGGACAACCAGGAGGAACTTTACGATATCTAGCGGAGAAAACTCCGATTCGTATTTTGGTACTTGCGATCAGTTCAATGGGGAAAAACGACTGCATCCCCCACCAACGAGTTATACTGCACGGGATTGTCTATTTCTATCCCAACCAATTGCAAACCGACACTTTCCCACGCCGACGGTCGAGTGTTGCTTAATTGCGGTATGTCTTCATAGAACCCACAACATCATAACAATAATCCGAACGAATCCGAACACTTTACGTCAGCAAAAGGTTAGTGTCATTGCTTGGGAATAATTGCTCAAACCGAGCGTGTGGAATATCGACACCCATCACATAAGCCGCAACTGTCAACACGTTGGAAACTTCACAAAAAAGTTCAATAAAAAAACACAATATATTCACAAATAAAAAATAACTAAATACGAAGATGTACAAACAAATTTTTATTTATTTTCACAACGCTAAATACATCATAATAGGGTTTACCAGGTGAAAAAGCAACGGTTTTTAATACAGAACATAGTGCGATTAGAAGAACAAGTACACCATTCTGGAAACGCTATTAGCTTAGGTACCACAATTACCGGTAAAATTTTGCTCAACATCAGATTGGCCTTTTGACTTTAACGTGGTTTGTAGTGCACATGGATTTTGTGACCGTTTTGATTACTGAGACCTAGTATAATCTGTAGTCTTAACCAGGAAAAAACCACTGTCGAGTCCATGCGACATTACGCTCGACACAATGATGTAAAAGAAAAGCAGTCGGAAACAAAACAAAATAAAAAACCAAAAATATTACGCTATTGTCTCAGCTGTATGGAATAAGCTCAAACAAAAGAACGATTTGTAGACGATTCGGTCTCCAAACGAATTCCAAACAACAGGTCTCCGCTAACTCCTACCAAATGCAACAACATAATGTAGAGCAATTGTGACGCACGCCAGAAATGTGGACACCAATGAGCACCAGTCGGTTGCTGGCACTGCCATCCCTGCTACTTCCCCGGAACCGTGTCTTTGATGTTCCGTCAACGCGGTGGTAACGGGACCGACACTCCCGGGAAAAATGAAAACTTAGCAAATGCGAACCCTAGCGTGGAAATCGGAGTGAAGTTCTCGGAAGTCGGAAGAAACGGATTCGAGTTGATTCAAAAAGATAACGTGTCAGTTGAAAACGACAATACTTGCTACTGCTGTTGGAGGAGAGGTACAACATATGCAAACAAAAACCTCTCATCCATTAAATTTTGTATCACCCTCCCCCCATCCACTTCTTCCACGCCTAAATTCGAGCAGCTTTGTGGGAGAAAGTGGGAGAAACACCAAAGAGTTGAATATTGACCGACACAAAATCATCAGTTGTTCCTTAGACGGATCGATTCGAGACACTCTTATGTTTAGGATAAGAAAACAAACAAACAAACCAAAATTACGCTCGGTTCACGTACTCGCAATCGCGCCAGATGGTGCACAACAGAGGATTGGTCGTGCGCATCAAAAAGCATAGAAATCAAGCGCACCAGACTTTTATTCTATATCCCGGTCTCCATTTCTCAGGTGAACAAAAAATGAGACCATCCACATCGCGCGAGCATACTGGGAAGCGAATGTGGATCGTGGGATGATTTTCATCGACACAGCAGTCAAAGAAAAAGCGGAACACGAGAGGGAGAGAGAGAAAGAAGAAAATCCCCAATACTCTTCTGTTCGCTTGGTAGGAGGTTGAAATAATTCCACGATCTTGCGGAAAGCGTGGAAAATTGTCGTTTTTTCAGACTCGGATGATAGATGTTGAAAACAAAGAAGCTGATTGGTAAATATCAGACGGTAAATATCGGTGGATAGATTTTTTTTGCTAACTGTTTGAAATATTTCTGCTGTGTTATATCGTTATATGTTTTTAGTTATATCGACAATTGACAGCAATCAATCGCAACACACAAAAGAGGTGTACTTATTCCACTATCTTTCGATACATTTTTCGTACAAAGTTTTTTCAAAGCAGCCAACAAAACCAGATACTTACGCTACTAAACCGCCGAGAAAAGCGACCGGACCGCCACCGATGAGCCGGATCTTCCTGTGGCAGGAGTCGAACAGCGAGGGCCGGGCGTGGGGCGGTGATGAAGCGTGACTGTGCAGACCTACCACTCCGCCCCCACCCGCTCCCGGGCCGTGACCGATCAGATGTGCCGGTGAGCGAAGCATCGCCTTCAAACGTTCGCGCAACTTGCTCAACCGGAAGAGCGTATCCTCCAGCGTCGTTATCGTCCTTCTGATCACCTCCCACTCCCTCTCGACACACACACCCACACCCACCGGATGAGCACACGTACGATAGGTAACCGGTGGCGTCGAATTTGCTGGGGAGGAGATTCTACACGTGCAAAACACACACGCACGCCGCCGTAAGTTTTTCGCAAGAAAACTTTTTACGTGCTCGTTATGTTGTATAAAACTTTTCCGCTCACGCGCGAACAGCACACATTCAGGAACACAATCATAGGACGAATAGAATTGAACTTAACTTCGTTTGCGTGCGTTTTTTTTGCTGTGCGTTGATCTAAGATCAAAGAGGAAAATCAACGCAACTCATACACGCACGCACTCACGTACACGTGAACAGAACAGAACAGAAGGATAAAAATACAAATACTACAACATAACACACACGCGCTCACGGTTAAAAGAACCACCCTCACACTATCAAGCTATTCACTTCTACGGTTTGGTTGCAGCCTTCAGCGCCACCGTAGCAGTCGCCGCCATGATGGAGATTTCTTTTATTTTTCCTTTTACTTTACATTTATTCCTTATTTTTCACACATTGCACTTTCACTTGATTCAACTGACTTTTGTTTCACACTCGATCACTCACAGAAAGAGCGAAAGAAATTCTGCTATATAGGGTCGGGGAAAAGAAAGAGAAATGACGATGATCGTAAAACTTTATGTCGCGGGAAACTCATGGAAAATGAGCCGGAAGCCGGAAACGACATTTGATTATTTTTTTTTGATGGTTTGTTTGTTTCTTCGTTTAGAAAAAAAATACTTTAATATCTTTGCAGCCGCTGTAGGATTGTCTTTTTGCCTTTCAAGCAGTGCTTTGCTATGGATCACATATGGTTTTGTTCGTGAATTGATTTTTTATTATTACTTTTTGCATTTTTACGTTTATTATTGATAATCCCGATCATGGCCATCTTTTGTTGTTGATCCTCTTCTTGTTTTATAGAAACAATTCGTTTTCCAGTTTTTCGTATAATACTTGGCTCGTTTTGCTTAGTTCTTGGTTGTTAGCTCTTATACATTATCTCACATAAAAGGAGTGTACATAAACCCCAGAAGAAGAAAAAAACACACATACACATACAAAAAAATATTATAAATAGAAACCCTCAAACAAAAGAAAACCGAGAGTGAAAATAGGATGTATAAAACCAACAATTAAAAAACGAAAGAAAAGAAAACGTGAAGACACTTTAGACCCCCACAGCACTGCTCACTAAAAACGATAACGAAGTGAGTGAAAACAAGCCAGAAAAAAGCACTTTATCGAAGCTCTCCCCATGATACCACCGCGAATCGAATGTTTGTGTCCGCTGGGTTCTTCGCTTTCCAATTCCCAAAGCCGACCACTGTTACACCTAGTTGAAACAGAAACAACCGCTTTAATTTCCACGCGAGCATATTGCAATCGGCACGACGATGTTGATGGTGCAATGGGAGAAACAAAAAAGGTGTATAAAAGAAATTAAAGAAAAATTATATCACACTAGTGTGGGGGCCCCTCTTCGAGCCTGTCTGGGCATTATTTACATTCAATGCCGTTTATCGTTTTGAGATGCGTTTCTATTTCTATGGTGTTGCATTCACTAACACTAGGCACTGAGAGAACTGACTTCCATTGTTCCATCACACAGATATGGCTATGATACAGCAAGCACACATGTTTTTGAACCTTCTCGGCTTTCCCAGACGCATTGAAGCAGAAACCATTTTCTTAATTTATTTTCCTTTCGCTGCTTATTTGGTTTTGCGTCACTCACTTATCACAACAAGATACGCGATGTTTTATCGACGTTATTTTACGCACAGAAGGTGTGCGGCGGGCAAGACACACTTTCGCACTCACAGAATATTAACGTGTCGTACGTCGTTTCACAATTTACCTAGCACCTAGCAGCCTTACGAAACTTTCCCTGAGCAAGAGCGCATAACAAGATCCGACCGTTTTAACCCAATCAACGGCAAGTACTGCACAAGCAAAGCGTGTCGAAATGATGGGCGGATATGACACAATTTTACGCTGATTTAAAAATTTAAAAAATAAACTTTTTTAAAATAAATTAAAATACGTTGTCTCTTCCAGTAGTCTCACAGTGCGATATCGATTCTCCATACGAGACTGTGATTTCGCAGCACGGTTCGGGCGCTTGCAATCTCTATCACGACCAGAATGAGACTGTCATTGGGTTGCAAGGATGAAATGCACTGCACTGTTTGTTTTTACTTTCAACCACTCACGACGGGCTTTACTTTCCATTTAGCGAAACGCAAAACCTTCGCCTATTGCGTAAAGCTCAGCGACAAGGGAGCAGCACTCGATTTTTTTAAACTTTTTCCCACGAGTCCCTTTTCGTTTGCCCTTACTCACATACACACACGAACGCGCGCGACGTGATTGATTTCTTATACGCAGTGCTTAAGAAGGTTAAACCTTTCCAAAGGAATTGGGTTATTTGTATTAAAATAATCACTTCATTTCAGTCCATTTACTCAACGTACCATAACTTTTATGGCAAGCTCCTGAAGCTGAAAGTAAGCTCCGTGTGCTCGTTTTTCCGTTACAGGTAAATTATCTTAAGTAAATCTGTTTACAGTTCACAAACACACAAACAAAAAAATAAACCAAAGTTTCACTAGAAATGCACACTAATCTCATCTCATGCCCCAACGCACAATATCTAATCCGATTCTCCACTCACAAGCATCTGTCAGCGATCTACTGCATGAATTATGGCACGTCTCTTTTTTTTTCTCTCTCTCAAGTGACGAAAGACTCCAGCTGCGACATTTTGTGAGGGGACCTCGCTCGCGGTTCCATTATAATCCGCGCTTAAGAAATCCCTCGTGCCGAAACAATAGAACCGTTTCATCGCACGAAATTCGAGTTGATTCGAGAGTAGTGTGTGTGTGTGTTTTTTTTCTTTTCCTATTCTTGTTGTTGTTTAAACAGCGCATTTAAACCGCAAACACAGCCGGATTGGATCGTCGGTGGTGGAATCGTACCCAACCACAGTGTCACAGGCGGACTTGAGTTCGCTATGAACTTCACGCTACTTTGCGCTAAGTTACTTGAGACATTGTCGCTTATCGCCTGCGGTACCCACATCGGAGAGGAAGAGGACAGGAACCACACATCTCCATCTGCCCCAAATGTTACACTGTGTCACGTGCAGTAGGCATTCGAAGGCACCAGCAACCCAGAACAGTTGCTTTGTTTATCGTACCGAAAACGATCGCGAAATATGAAACGTTGAAATTGAAATGTTACCCACAGGCCGCTGCCTTGCCATACACGGGCGTGCCGTTTTGGGGGAACATGTAGTATTTTTTTGGATAAAAAGGTTAAACAATTGGACGCTCTCAGCGACCTTCGAAGCGAAGCCGGACAGATGCTAGTAGGCACGGATTTTAGTAGCATGACACGATCGTAAACTGAAACTGTGCAGCTCAAAGTGTCATCTTTGATTGTGATCTTCGTAAACCGTATCGTTCGTTTACTCCATTGTTCCGGGGATCGTAAAGTGATAAGATACGATCTTACTTTGTGCTTGTGGACAAAAGCTTTCAAAAAGGTTCAAAGCAAGGTTTTGGGCATAAAGTCTTACGGCTTGCTGGAATATCTGGGCGAATAGGTCGAGATGTTTTTCCTTTCATGCATTTTATTGTGTATGTTACTTTGAATTATGTGTTAATATTTTAAATAATCAAATTGGATATGATATTGTCCAGTGACAGCATCATCTCATGCGAACTGTATATTTGGAAGTGCTTTTAATCGGCTCGGCTAATAATTAAAACATTATCCACCTTTGCCCACTTCAGAAGCTATTGTTGTCCTCGAAACCAATCCCCTCGCTTCAGGCAATCAGTGTAAAGTTTGCTCCTTTCGAAATGAACATTTACGGAACATTGTTTTTTTTTCCTTTACCGTCACGAATCCCCGCCCC